>SNQJ01S0099158.1:0-21588 GCA_010110895.2 Picea sitchensis | reverse complement strand
AATCGGTTTTGTTTGTCTTTCTTAAATTTTTATGTTTTATATCTTATTAGGTTGAAGGCATTTTTGAGGGAAAGTTTTTGCCCAAAACTTAGTCATCCAATACCTTCATTTTTGGAAACCATTTTTCATGCACTTGTACTTGTTTCCTTTTGCTACATTTTCCTCTTTAGTATGGTAGTATTTTGTTGATCTCTTTACCAACTCTATTTTGTGTATATACTTCAATTAATGTATGTTGGGTGTGCAAAGGATTTGATCTATGGATCACTTGAAGCCACATGATCTCCCAAATCCCAAGTTTCTCGTTGAGAAAATGATGTATAGAGTTTAAACTTTTGTAGTTCAAATCTTGTTCTTGATACTTTGACATGTTTACAACTATTAGTAAAGTTGCTTGCATATAATTTAACATGTTCATACAATTTAAGGGTCCTCACATCGTCATCCCAGAGTTTCATTGAAGAGTTCCATTATCCACCTGCAAGCATCTCCTCCATTAGTGAATAGTTCGTTAATCCTACGACCATTAGATGCCTTCATCCATCAACCTATCCTTTATCATCCATTGATTTGCTTGATGTTTTCTCTACCTTTGACCCTTATATGTTTTTGTCTTGGCAATTGGTTAGCTCGTCATCCATGTGGATGCTTACCAAATGTAATAATCGATCATTCACTTGTCCATGCCACCTCTTCTTCCTCCACAATTGAATGTCAAGCTTCTTGGAAAGTGCATTGGTGTGGTTGTTTGCAATTAATTACATGATCCATAGTAAGTGTAATTTGGAATTTGGTAAAGAAGGCTAATTTGTTTTCTTGCCAATTTGTCATTTTAAACTAGTAGAATACATTGGAAATTCTATCATAGCACCATATTTGCATTATGTTATGCTTATATATCAAGAGTACTTAATGTTAAAATCTATCATGCAATGACCCCAACTTGAACATTATCAATGCAAGTTGTGTGTGGTCACTATAGGTACCAATTGGCAACCATAACTAATACATTCATGATGTGTAGGCACTAAGGACTTGTACCTTCTAGCTCCATCACCCACATCTGATCTAGGTGGATATCGGTGGCCACCCACCTATTCCACTGGCTCAAAAAACAGTTTTCCACCTTGGCAGTTTTTCGGGTTCCAAACTTCTGGGGTCGTTTTGAGGCCCTAAACGACGTTTATTGGGGATTTGGGGCCCAAATGACAATCAAAGGCACTGACTTGGGCCAGTCGAAATTTTTTCTTCTCGATTAGACCTTTCCAACAAGCTATCATGCACCTAAAACAAAGATTATATGCAAAAGTTACGACCCTGGGAATTTTATGTACTAACTTACCCAAACGGGGCCCACATGACTTTTGGCGCTTCGTCTCCTAGGGTTAGGTTTTTGAATGTCTGGGGTTTTTGAAATTCTTGTTTATTGTAAAAGGCCTTTAGAGCCTCATTGTAACCATCTTCTTACGAATGAACGCAGTCGTCACATCTCTTCTCAGAGATAAGTCGCCACCATTCCAACAAGCTTGTTTTCCACTGCATTTTACAGTTTCAGCTTATTTCCTTATTGAATAGAAAACCGGTTTTACTGTATCTCTGTTATTTTGTGTTAAGCATATTTTAATAATATGTATTCATTTCATTCTGCTCATAAAATATGGATTAGTTGTATCAGAGCGGTTTGCTCTATCATCTTAATGCATGTCCCCAACGAGGTCAGGGTACAAAGAATTGGGTCTCGAGCTTGTTTCTCTTGAGGACAAAATCTCTCGCACGCCCAAGCGACCTCTCATGGTAGGAGAAAATAGAGATGAGGGGAGAGGATATACTTTCAAAATGTTGCTTGAGGAAGCCCTCACGCAACAGAGGAACGAGATGATGGATAGTTTCGCGCAAATCCTTCGGTGGCTACCAATAGGTGACGCATCTTCCTTGAGCGGAGGCGCCGCCCCCTTCAAGGTACAAATCAACTTCGATATTCCTGTATTTGAAGGCCAGATAGACATGGATGTCGTAGACAAGTGGTTGAATCTACTAGAAGGGTATTTTCTGTCCATAACTTTTCGAATAGAGAAAAGATTACTTTTGCGCTCCTCAAAGTCGGTCCCCATGTCAAAGATTGGTGGTAAACTTTCTGTGAGCAAAAGGAAACAGAGGAACCCTCATTATTTACATTCCTGGCCACCTGGGAATCCTTCAGGGATGTTATTAAGGAACAATACTACCCTGTCAGAAGTTATGATGACTTGTATACAAAATGGACCACACTGCGGCAAGAAAGAGACCAAGCAGTGCCAAAGTTCACAAATATCTTCCATACTTTGCACACCAAGCTGGGTATCAAAGATTCAGAGCGACATCTAGTGCTCAAGTATCGCAGTGCTCTACATAGATACATCCAAAACGAAATGGAATTTTTGGACATCTCGTCCTTGGGCACAACCTACCGATATGTCATCAAAATCGAGCAGAAGCTCAAACAAAAGATGCGAAAATTTGGGCCTGGGAACCCCTCGCAGCAAAAGCCGAGAAAGGGCGGCCCCAACCCACAGATCAAAGGACAGAGAAAAGATGGATAGTATCAGGACAACCAGTCCAAGCCACAAGAAAATAAGGACACCTAAAATACAAAGAAAGATACCGAGAAGTGGTGTGACTTCCATAAGATCCCTTGACATTTCAAAGCAGACTGCAGTCGTTGGTGGTTGAAGTGAAAGCCTTTGAATTAGATGTGGGTTATGACTCTGAGTCAGAACCATAAAGGGGAATGCGTATCATTGACGCGGAACCTAGTGCCACCATTGCTACCACCAAGCTCCAGCCTGGTGAACCAAACGAGCTAGAAGAAGGAGAGTGCCTCTTCCATTCACAGATGTGGGTAAAAGGAACCCCGCTACACTTCGTCGTTGATAGCGGTAGCTAGAAGAACCTCATCTTAGCAGAGGTCGTCAAGCACCTGGCCCAGCCGACAACATCACACCCACAACCCTACACCATTGGATGGCTTTGCCAAGGAAGCGATCTTCACGTCAGCCAACAATATTGACTATAATACGACACCAAGCCCTTCAAAGACCAAGTATTGTGTGATGTTGCTCCTCTCGAAGTTTTTAATGTTTTTTTGGGCCAACCTTATTTATGGAAACATCGTGTTGTATATGAGTCTAGGCCTCGTAGTGTTATTATTACTTTGAATAGGAAATTGTACAAGATACCCGAGGTAGTCCCTCTTAGTGTTATTTCCTTTATCTCTACCAAGCAATGCAGGAAGGTCATATCTCAGACCAAGAAATTTTTCTTCTTCCTGATTCACTCTTAGAGTGAGCGAAATATCTCAACCACATCTAGGGCCTCCGCGACCAATCTCTCCACACAACATAAGCGAGTGGATAAGGTCATGGGAGAATAATAAGATATCTTCTCCTCTCCTACTGGAGTGCCTCTGCACTACCAGGTCAAGCATCCCATTGATCTAACCCCAGGCACACTGCTACCCAATGGACCAGTCTACCACCGCTCTCTATTAGAAAACAAGGAGATCAAGAGGCAAATCCAAGAACTACTCCACAGGGGGCACATCCGTCCCGGCTCATTGCCTTTTGGGAGCCCAATCGTGTTGATGTAGAAGAAAGACGAGACCTGGAGACTCTGCATTGATTATCGGGCCCTGAATAAAATCACAGTTTGAAACCGGTACCCAATTCCCCGAATCGACGACCTCCTTAATCAGCTCACGGGGGCCAGATAATTCAATAAGATTGATCTGAAGTCTGGCTACCACCAAGTGCCAATAGAACAAACAGATGTGTGGAAGACTGCCTTCAAGTCAAAAGAAGGTATTTTTGAATGGATGGTCATGCCCTTTGGTTTGACAAATGCTCCAACAACTTTTATGAGGATGATGGACGATATCCTACGACCTTTCACCAATACTTTTGTAGTGGTGTATCTGTATGACATCCTCATCTACAACAAGACTTGGGCGGAACACTTGCAGCGTATTCAACAGGTTTTGCACACTCTGTGGCAACACAAACTATATGAAAACTTGGAAAAATGCTCCTTCAGCATGGACAAGGTCCATTACTTCGGCTACATCGTTGATCAACATGGTGTGCATGTGGACCCAACCAATATCCAGGTCATCTGTGACTGGCCAACCCCAACCACACTCACTGAACTTTAGAGCTTCTTGGGCCTTGCCAATTTCTATCGTAGGTTCGTACTGGGATTCTCTCATATCGCATGGGCCCTCAGCCAAGTAACCAGGGGTGGCGGTAAGGAAAAATTTGTGTGGGGCATGTCCCAACAACAAGCCTTCAATGAATTGAAGAAGCCTTTGTGCTCATCCCCAGTACTTTCATTACCAGACCTGCAACATCCCTTTGATATCGAGATAGATGCTTCAAACTATGTTGTGGGTGTCGTTCTCACTCAACATGACCACCCCGTGGCATATCATAGTGAGACACTATCAGATGTTGTCCATACGTACCCTACTCACGACAAAGAAATGTACTCCATTGTGCAAGCCTGCCACCAGTGGAGACATTACATTCTTGGGAAGGAGATAGTCATCCACACTGATCACAAGCCACTACAGTTCATGCAGTCCCAAGGAAAATTGCAAAATGACCGCCAACAGAAGTGGTTAACATACTTACAATAGTTCCACCTCAACATCAAGTATAAAACATGAAGTACCAACCAAGTTGTTGATTGCCTCAACTGACCTCTAGTCGCGACACTCACCATGGTGCTAGACTCTTGCGGCCACGAGACCTCCGGATGGCCCCACCTCTATGAGATAGACCCTAACTTCTCCACCACCTACCAAATGTTGGGCGCCATCTCAGTGGTCGCTAATTTCTATATTCAGGACAAGTTGTTGTGTTGTCTGGGCCATCTCTGCATTCCATCAAGTGAGCGCGTGAAGATGATTTGGGAAGCTCACTACAATCGGGTGGAAGGACACTTTGGCATCGAAAAGACAATGGCAGTGCTGCAGAAAAATGTCTATTGGCCGAAACTTCGACAGGATGTCGGCAAGTATATTAGGTCCTGCACCTCCTGCACTATTTCTAAACCGACCACTAAGAAACATGGCATGTACACCCCTTTGCCTACTCCTAATAGTACATGTCGGGCCTCTTGTCCACCAAGAGGGGAAATGACTATGTTTTTTTGGTTGTTGATCGCTTTTCCAAGATGACGATTCTAGCTGCCTACAAGAAGGACATCACAACAGAAGCCACTGCCAATATCTTCTTTGAATGAGTATAAGTACATTTTGGGATCCCACAAGTCATTATCTCAGACTGTAACAGTAGGTTCCTCAGCTCATTATGGCCGAGCCTCTGGTCACCATTGGATACCAAGCTCACCAAATCTACTGCCTTCCACCCCTAGATAGATGGCCAAACTGAGGTCATCAATCGGATGGTCGTACATATCCTGTGCATGTACAATTCAAAACACCCACGCACATGGGATGAGAGTCTTCCCTATGTCTAACATAGCTACAATTGATCCCTGCATAGCTCAACTGACCATAGCCCCTTTCAGGTGGGGTTGGGATTCCAACCATTGGGCCCCATGGATGTAGCACTACCCCTGGCGACCACCTCGGCCAACTCATCCCCTACTCCACTAGAAGCTGACAAAGCCACCTAGTTCATTGAGTGCATCCAACACATCTACCAATAGGTTTAGGATATTCTACAGAAGTCTAATGCCAAGTACAAACAGTGCCATGATCAACATCGGGCGCCACATCATTTTCAAGTGGGCGACAAAGTTTGGTTGCATTTGCAAAAAGAACGCCTTACAGGGCCCCATAGGAAGCTTCGCCCACTCCGTTATGGGTCGTACACCATCACCATGGTTGTGGGTGACAATGCTTTTGAGCTCAACATTCCCCCCTTCCTTGGTTTGTATCTGGTCTTCAATATGGCTCTCCTTCGACCATATTTCCCACCATTATTAGACAACTCAAAGATAGCAAAGTAGTTGACACCAACAGAGCTCAACCCTGACTGCATGCAAAAAGTATCCAGTGATCAGATTGTGGACACACAGATCAAGGGCACTCGACAACAAAGGATCCAGCTTTATCAAGTCGTTAAAGCAGGGCAACTCCTGCACCAAGGTCGGGGCCAAATTCAACAGAAATTTCCTCATCTGATGGGGGAACTCAACGCAATGGATACCATTGCTTCCTAAGGATGTAGGATTGATCCACTGGCTCGAAAAACAGTTTTCCACCTTGGCAATTTTTCGACAGTTTTTCGGGTTCCAAACTTTTGGGGTCTTTTTGAGGCCCTAAACGACGTTTTTTGGGGATTTGGGGCCCAAGTGATTGTTAGAGGCACTTACTAGGGCCAGTCGAAAATTGTTCTTCTCGGTTAGACTTTTCCAACATGCTATAGTGCACCTAAAACGGAGAATGTATGCAAAAGTTACGACCTTGTGAAGTTGATGTACTAACTTACCCAAACGGGGCCCACACGACTTTTGGCGCTTCATCTCCTAGGGTTAGGTTTTTGGATGTCTAGGGTTTTTGAAATTCCTATTTGTTGTAAAAGGTCTTCAAAGCCTCATTGTAACCATCTTCTTGCGAATGAACGCAACAATCACATCTCTTCTCAAAGATAAGCTGCCACCATTCCAACAAGCTTGTTTTCCATTGCATTTTATAGTTTCATCTTATTTCCTTATTGAATAGAAAACCAGTTTTACTGTATCTCTGTTATTTTGTGTTAAGCATCTTTTAATAATTTGTATTCATTTCATTCTGCTCTTAAAATTTGTATCAACATCTCTTTTCACTATCACCTACCATTATCACTTCTTCACCCACTGGTTAGGCCTTTAATGTAGGAGTTTCTTTCCATGTTTGGCCATTATGACTTCAAAAACAAATGTGGTTACTCTAATAACTTCACATGGTCATATGTTTTTAAATCTAGGACCGTATCATAATGCATTAACACCAATGTCCTCGATACTACAAATAAAGATCATATGTTTAGTTGGATGTCCATCCTTGGAATAGGCATTTCTTTCTTGCAAAATGATTCCACTAACATGTCTTGACAACAATAAGTGAGGCTCTCAACACCATTCCCAAGAGTATTTTGGTTCTAGTATCTATGATGAGGTTTTGGATTTCTACTTTGGTGGCAACCAATCTGGACTAGTCATTGTCATTGTTCACTACATATATGTTCTTCGTTGTCTCTACTATTGGTATGGCCACATCAATTCTCTAAATGTAATACTAGCTTCATCCATTTCACAACTCATTTCACTCATTTGAAGTTGGCTATAGCATAGGAATTAACAAGTTCAAGGAKAATGTAGTAAAGAATCGMCATCRCTTTCGTAGCACAACCCCTAGCTTTGTTGAAATTAGTYAAACCTTGATTTTGTTAAGTGTACATAAGCTRCATGAAATCCACACTGCATGGAAAATGTTAGTTTCCATTATGTTCTAGCCTTGTTCACCCACATGTGCATGCATGTAAGAAACTTCCATCYAATGAGCCAATTGATATGGACAGAGTAAGTCATTCATTGTGGTTGGATAGATATGATGGTCATGCCCTCCATGAGAAAAAAAAAATGGAATACTTTTTTTATTTTTCTAATAGATATATTCAATCATTTCTTCCTCTAAAATTTGAATTTTCACTTCTTATCATTTACTTCAATTATTAATAATATTCATCTTCCTTATGAGTAAATCTAAACTAGTAATAATATTCATCTTCCTTAGTAAATCTAAACTTGTTAATTCAAGCAACTAATTGTTTAGTAAACACCTTGAAGGCTTATAGAGGATCACAGATCTTAGGGAGTCAAATCACTCTTTGATAACTAACAGACAAACTTTTGTCTAGGTGATGCTTTGTCATGTTAAGTGGGCACTATGTGTTATGGTTGATATGCTTTGAAATGGTTAGCAATGGGCTATATCCTTCTATTTTAGTTTCCTTCTAGGAACTTTGTTTGTTTGGCATAGCTTGAGTTATTGGGTCTTAGTTGATAATTTTAGTTATTGCATTGAGAGATCTTAGTTTTTTAGACTTATTGGTTTAAGAATTGTTTTTTTGGTGCAATACTTATCTCTTTCGGTTACAATGTCCACCGACACATTTTTTTTTGTAAACTATACACAACCTTAATATTATCTTAAAAGAGTATTGTACAAAAACCTTGTTGTTGGTCTGTCGCTAAGGAAACTAGACCAACACTAATGAAGTAGTTTGTCTATCTTAATAAGCCTACAAAACCTTCTTTTTTTTTAACTATAAAGCAAGGAAAAACATAGACTATAACTATCTGATAAAAGTTTGATTTCAATCTTCCTAGCATATAAGAACTAGAGGGAGGTGGGGAAAAATCACCCAAGCCTCTTAAACTAAGAAACAGATAAACTAAATTGAAAAACATGAGAGAATTAGACTAGAGGAGGGTGGTCATCAGCCACAGGAACTTGAGGTTGTGGAAAATTCAACTTGGTCAGGTCTATTCCAACTACATTTTTTTCCATCAAATTGATCTTATGGTCCACCAACTTTATCTGAAGCTACACGCCATCTAACTATAAGAGAATATCTTGGTGAGCTTTGTGCCTCTCAACAAGCACCTTGCTCATTAGTATCTTAATATTTTGGTAGAGGTCAATAGTCTTCAGATACTGAGACTCCCCGGCCCACGTAGTACTAGTGTCAGGAACCCAAGAACTAGTATTGTGTGCGAAATCTTCATTGGAGATGAAGTGCCTTAGAACTTTGAAATCGACCTCCATTAAGTCAATTTCTACATGAATCTCAAGTGGAGTGTGGGTGTGGTAAGTTTACATGGACTCTCGTGCTGCAGTGAGACGAGAATGAGAAGAACGACGTCAGCGAAAATGCAAACTCTACTTAAAAAAATATGGATTTGAGATAAATATAATAAACCATAAATTATTATTTAACATGATATTGTAATTCAAACACATTAGTTTAGATGAACTTATCAAATACATGGTTATTCCTTTTAACAAGTGTCTCAAGAATACTCTAAGATATTGGATAAAATGAAATGACATCATTTTATGATCCACGCCGATCTTGGTGGCCATCCACCTTTTCCACTGAATCAACATTTCAAGCATATAGTTTTGATAAACCATGATATTCACCCTTCTGATGGGGAATGGAATGTAATTACAGACATCATGTAATGATTTCCCAATGGTCTTATGTACATGGCTACAACATAGCGTTAATGCATTGGATCCCATTAGAACTCTGTAGTTAAGCGCGCTTAGGCTAGAGTAGTACTTGGGATGGGTGACCGCCCTGAAAGTCCTAGTATTTTACATGCCTATGGCATTTTATAAACTTAGACTAATTTATCCCACATGCATCATGGGAATTGTTCTCCTCTCACTCTCTCATATATAATTGAGGTGAAGGAGGCCCTTTAAGCAGGCAATGGAGAGTGATGTAAAGCTTGTTGCGAATGAAGCATAGCCAACATCCCTTTCTTTTTAGAGATAAGCTACCACATTCTTCCAGTTTGTGTTCTACAATGCCAATGTTTTTCTCTCTTGTTCATTAATAGAAGTTGGTTTTCACTATATTTCTATGTTCTCTGCATGATCTCTATGTATTTCCTTGTTATATATTGGTTATATTTTTTCCTTCATGTCGTTCTCAAAATAATCTGGATCAGTGGTATCAAAGCAGTCTGCTCCTTGTCATTTCTTAGAGCCGGTCCCTGACAAGGTCAGGGTAGAGATATTTGGGTCTCGAGCTAGTTTCTCTTGAGGATAACCACTCTCACTAGCCCAAGCGACCTCCCATGGTGGAAGAAAAGAGAGATGACATAACAGGAGATCCTTTCAAGACGTTGCTTGAGGAATCCTCGTGCGACAAAGGAACAAGATGATGGACAACTTTTCTCAAATCCTTCAAAGACTATTGATGGCAGTGACTGAGGCATCTTTGACAAGAAGTCATTTCACAAGTGTGACACCCTTCAAGGTACAAGTCAATTTTTATATCCCCTTATTTGAAGGCCAGATAGATGCAAATGCTCTAGAAAAATGGTTGAATTTGCTAGAAGGTTATTACTCCGTCCAAAAAAATTTCGACAGTAAAAATATCACCTTTGCGCTCCTTAAATTCCTTCCCCATGTTAGAGATTGGTGGGAAGGTTACTGGGATAGATACACCATGGATGAATATACACTATTTGGGAGAGAACCCACTTGGGAGGCCTTTGTAGATTCCCTAAAGGAGGAGTTCTACCCTATCGAAAACTATGATGACCAATACATGAGATGGACAACTCTGTGTCAAAAAAGAGACTAGACAGTGTCAGAGTACAACAACATCTTTCATACCTTATGCTCAAATATGGGTATCAAAGACTTCGAGCAACACCTAGTTTTGAAGTACTGCAGTGGTCTACACAAGTACATCCAAACATAGATGGATTTCTTGGACATCTCCTCACTAGGAGCTGCTTATCGATATGTAGTCAAAATTGAGCAGAGATTCAAGCAACAAAGTAAGCGAGAGTTCAGGTTTGAAAATATGCCACAACAAAATCATGGAAAAGGTAACCCTAACTCACATAACAATGAACAGAGAAAGGAATATCAACCTCAAGAGCACCAGTCCAAGACACAAGCAAAGAAGGTTAACAATAACTCTAAGAAACACACTGGAAAGTTGTGTGAGTTCCACAACAACCCCTGGCACAACATCGATGAATGTTGCTCGAAACAATCATTGGTGGATGAGCTCAAAGATGAAGATTCGAACCCTGACTCAGACTCAAATTTATAAAACAGTAAAAGGAGACAGATCATCGATGCAAAACCCACTACTACTATCGCAACCACAAAAATCCAACCAGAAGAACCAGAGGATCATGAAGAGGGGGAGCACCTCTTCGATTCAAAAGTGTGGGTGACTGGGACACTGCTGCATTTTATTGTTGATAGCGCAAGCCAGAAGAGCCTCATCTCAACAGAGGTCGTCAAGTAGTTTGATTTTCCAACAACACCACACCCCCAACCATACAACTGTTGGTTATGTGTTATATTCTTTGCATGTGTGTGTGTGGGCGCGTCAGATTTGACAACTGCGTCTGACGATCCCTCCCTAGTAGTGATGTTTGTGTCGTGTGTGTTGGGATCTTCCTAGGGGGATTCCAGGGGGGGACAGGTATGCCCCCCTTGGTTACGTGCAAGGTTCGGGGCAACGCCCCAATTTTTTTTTTTTGGGGTGGTTTTGCTATTTTAGTTTATTTTGCTATTTTTAGTGGTTTTTTAAATTAATCCCGGATTAAGGGATTAGGGTTTTGGTATCTACATAATACCTAAAAACATTGTATATATATTGTATGGTGAATGGTGAAATTAATACAATGAAGCGTTGAAAGGTTTTCTCCTAGTTAAGGGTTTCCAGTATAAATCTTTGTGTACTAGGTGTATGAGTCATTGATTAATTTATGTTTTTCTTAAGAATCTATATGCATTGCTTTACTTCACAGGTTTAAAACTTACAACAACATCAGGTGGCTTCTTCAGGGACAAGATCTTCGTGTCAACCAATAATGTCGCCTCTCCTCTGGCATCAAGCCCTTCAAGGATGAGGTATTGTGTGATGTTTCCCCACTGGAAGTATGAGATGTTCTTTTAGGCTAGTTGTATATGTGGAAGAGTCATGTTGTTTATGAGTCTTGACCTCATAGCATCATTGTTACTCTGGGGTCATCTCTACAAGGTACCAGAGGCAGTTTTGACTACTATCCCACCAAAAGAAGGCCGCAAAGTAATCTCTCATACCACAAAGTTTAGCCTCTTCATGATCCGACTAGAAGGTAAAGAGAAGGACACTACAACCACTACAGCCTCGGCCCAAGACCCTTCTATCCAGTAGAAGCATATCAACAAGATTGTAGAAGAGCACCAATATATTCTTGCTGCACCTATAGAGGTGCCTCCACACTATCCAGTGAAGCAAAGTTATAAAAAATCTCTTCATGTTCTTCATGTTTCATCTTTCCCAACAAAGTCCTCCCACACTCAAACCAAGGCAGATCATGCAGCTAGATCTATTGAATGGATCCAACACCTCCAACAGGTTCATGACATCCTTCCACAGGCAATGTACAAACAAGACATCTACTTCAACAAGGCAAGCGACTCACCAAGGTTCAGATTCAACATAAGTTTCTCCATCTCTCAAGGGAACTTGAAGAAATGGGGACCATTTCTTCCTGAGGGGGGAGGAATGATCCAGGTGGATCTCAGTGGCCATCCACCTTTTCCACTGAATCAACATTTCAAGCATATAGTTTTGATAAACCATGATATTCACCCTTTTGATGGGGAGTGGAATGTAATTACAGACATCATGTAATGATTTCCTAGTGGTCTTGCGTATATGCCTACAACATAGCGTTAATGCACCATATCCCATTAGAAATTCACAGTTAAGCGTGCTCAAACTAGAGTAGTACCGGGATGGGTGACCGCTCGGGAAGTCCCAATGTTTTACATGCTTATGAAATTTTATAAACTTAAACTAATTTATCCCACATGCATTATGGGAATTGTTCTCTCATATATAATTGAGGTGAAGGAGGCCCTTTAAGCAGGAAATGGAAAGTGATGTAAAGCTTGTTGCGAATTTTCAGAGATAAGCTACCACATTCTCTCAGTTTGTGTTCTACAATGTTTTTCTCTCTGGATCATTTTAGGAATAATTATTAAACAACACATTAAAGAAATCATGTAGTTTTTATTCTTTTTTTATTATAATCACTTACTTCTAGATTTATTTTTTATATGTTTTTCTCTTTGGATCATTTTAGGAATAATTATTAAACAACACACATTAAAAAAATCATATAGCTTTTATTCTTTTTTATTATAAGCACTTACTTCTAGATTTATTTTTTTATATGTCGATATTTTCTAAATATTTATAATCACGGTTCTAAAATGTTTTAGGTCTTTGAATTTGCTTGGATTTACTCTTTTTTTTTTAACAAATTTATAGGCCTATAACCATTCCAAGAGTTAGAATAGAAGGTCATCATTAAAATAGTTGACTAATTTTAAATAATATAATTTTAATTACATTTTCTTTATAATTCCAATTAACAACATTACTATGAAAACCTTCTTTAAATTACTTCAACATTCCATAGTTATTTAAAATATATATTAATTTTATTTTTATATGTTTCATTGAGTGGAAGATGTATTAAAGACTTATATTGCATATTTGATCCATGTACCTTTTAAATTTAATTAGACATTTTATGCATACCAGTAAATATTTATATCTAATTGAATTAAGTGAGGATAGATGTAATTGGATGAGAGTGGCTATCTTACTTTATGGGTGAGGATAGAGATTTATTAGATGAAATTGCAAATGTTGGGTTGTGACAACACATACCCTTGTCGTTACATTCATTTGGAGGTTTCTCAAGCGTTTAGCTTTCCATATGCCTAGAAATGTTTGAGATTTTCCCTAGTTAAATGTAAAATCTAGTGAAGAGCTTCTTTGGATTTGTATCCATTTCTCCACAGAGAAATAAAGAATACCATTGCCCCCATTTCATTCTTCTCTTTGTGTGTGATGTATTTATCATTCTATGTTCATTAACTGCTATCTTGCAGGCATGATCCCTTCAAATGGTATTAGAGCTTAGGTCGAAGCAGTGATCCATGAGAGACGAAGGAAGGTCCACGCACGTAGAGAGAAAAAGGGGCCGATCATAGCCGCTTGAGGAGGAGGTCGTGGTTGTTGGGTGAGCAGAGTCGTGAAAGTGGAGTCTTGTCAGAGGCAATAAGATGGGATTGAGTATTTGGGCACATAGTGTGGGCCTTCTCGTTGTGGATAGGCACTCCCAGGTGTTGATAAAGGAGGCAGAGGACTCACATAGGATGAGTGGAGCATTGAGGTGATCATGCAATCTGATGGGCATGCCGTCAGTTCAAATTATAGCGAGTAGATATGTGACATATTAGAGGTCATAGAGCCTAGTTGTTGGGTAATTCGAGTCGTGAGGTAGAGCCGTGAGAGAGCGTGTCGTCGAGCGAAGATGAGGAAGGTGGGTCATCTATACCTTGGAGGGAAGTTGAGGAATCCATGCACTGGTGTCAAAAGTAGATTCTAACCAGGAAAAAAATGCTCCCAAGGGAGACAAGTTGTTTTGTTATGGTGCAACGCAGTAGGAGGTATTCGTTTTGAGGATCGAGGAATTAAGCACTACAAATCATTCTCTTGTTGGCGTTGTCGGGTTCAAATCAGGATCTTGAGGAGGCTGAAGAGAAATCGAGATGAATATTTCATGTGACAGGGTGAAATTGAACGTGGGCAACAAGTGTTTCATGAAAAATAGATGGAGAATGCCATACAAGAATCGATGCTCTCGGTGCTCATCCATGATGATTGGTAGACCATGACATCGGGCGATGTCAATAACGACAAGAGATATTCATAGACTGGAACCCATCATATTTCTTGACATTTTGGACCTGCTGTGCATCAGGGAGCTCCACGTTCCATCGCGGATGTCAGAGCGAGCATCGTACATGGAGGCTATGGTAGTGGTGCATGTTATGGAAGTCCTAGTGGCAGGTATGGCATGGGTGACTATGGCCACTTATGATGGAGGAGGAGGTGGTGGCACTCCTACTGCAACAACAACTAATCCATAGGTTGGAGATCGAGCTTGATCATGACGTCATCTAGGAGAAGAAAGTAGCAGAAAAGGCCAAGAAAATTCACTATATTTGTATCAGAATACTCTAGGTGTGGATATTTCTTTTGTTGATATATTGAATTTTATGAAGCTTGAACCCGGTGAGAATTTGGGTTGTGTAGAGGCACGAGCTGGAAATATTGTAGTTAGTGATGGACCTGGGCAACATAGGTCTAACATGGGTGATGATGATGAAGATATGGGATATGGAGAGTCCAATTGGTTGTTGGTGATGGAGGTCAAAGCAATGGAAAGGCGAAGGTTTTGAATACAAAATTCTAAGTGGAGTTTTTATATGTAAATGTGCATATGTCTGTAAGACCTGGTTAGGCATGCATACCCCGTGTTTGAAATGTTACTGGTAAAGTCTAGATGACCTAAGTGATATGGGGGAGCATGTGATATTCCAAGATACCATGTATTTGAGGGAAGGTTGGCTGGTTTTGGTCATGGAGGATAGTCAGGGCAAGAGTCGTGGTTTATATCATCTATGTTTTGGTAGCTTGTGTTTTTTAGAGCCCATGAATTGCATACTCTATCAAAATCATCCTGGAGGCGAGAGGTGAAGACTCACTTGGTTGGCTTGGCTAGTTTTTGGTTAAGGGAACAAAGTTTTATATCTATATTGGTTATGGTGATGGAGATAAGGGATGTAGAATGTGGAAGCCTACTATCCACAAAGCATCAGTAGTAGAGATATGTACAATGAGAAGTTTTTTAGGATCACAAAGGGAGATTTGTTTGCAAACTCGGGGAATCATTGTATGGCCTAAGGTGACCAGACAATGATACAAGATGTTTGATTCCTTCATGGTGAGCCAAGTTTCTTAAGAAGTGAGTATGATCATTGTGTTTATGGCATATTCATTATCTGATGTTATGTTGATGATATGCTCGTTGCAAGAAAAGCATGATTGAGATTAGCAGGTTAAAGGCTCAATTGACTAGGATGTTTTAGATGAAGGATCTAGGAGTAGGAAAACAAATCTTGGGCATAGAAGTACACAAAGATGAAAAAAATGGTAATTTGTGGTTGTCACTAATGAGGTCCAGTATGAACTTTGTGAAACCGATAAATATCTCTTTAGCTTTCCATTGTAAAATTTCTTCAAGTTTTTTTCCTAGTAGTAAGAAAGAAAATAATTATATGTCGTGTGTATTATGTTGTAGGAAGATTGATGTTTGTGATGAGAATGTTCAAATATTTCACATGCAATTGGTGTTGTTAGTGGACACATGGAAAAACCAGGGAAAGCATATGAAATGGGTGCTTCAATAAATGAGAACCACAAGTATCACCTACAATGGTTGCAATAATTTAGTTTGTGGTTATGTTGATTCAGTGGAGGTGGTGTGGTCCATATTGGAGAAAAATGTGCAGACATGTTCATGCCACCAATGTTGTTAAGTTGAGGTGGTTTTTGGCTTCTCTTGGCTTGCAGAAAGGTTATGTTTGATTCGTTGGGCAAGGTATTAGGAAATTGTTGTCAAGGTGGATATTGTTGGGTTCTGACAACACATACCACTATCGTTACATTCATTTGGAGGTTTCTCAAGCGTTTGGATTTTTAAATTCTTGGAAATGCTTGAGATTTCTTTTGGTTAAATGTAGAAGCTCATGAGAAGTTTCTTTGGATTTGTATCCATTTCTCCATAGAGAAATAAAAATATCATTTCCCTCATTTCATTCTTCTTTGCATCTGTGATGTGTTACATTCTCTGTTCATTAACTGCTATCTTGTAGGCCTAATCCCTTCAACAAAGCGGTTAGTGATTAGTTCTATTTAGTTGATGGGATGGTGGTATTATCTTAATATTATTACATGGTATAATGTTAGTGTTAATGTTGTACGAATCATTTGATGCTATTTCATGTGGTAGTGGTTGGTGTATACATCTTTTCATATCATTTTTATATATAATTTTTTTTTATCTTCAATTATATTTATCTTCTTCCAAATTTTGTAAATTGTGTTTTTATCTATCCTATGATATTATCTCAAATATTAATAAAAAATAAAAAAAATATTTTGTGTTTTTATGTTTATGTTATTTTATAGTGGCTATCTCAAATATTAATAAAAAATTAAAACAATATTTTGTGTTTTTATGTTTATGTTATTAGTCCCTGCCATAGGCATAGAGGCACTATAGCGATCAATAATTCGTTGACCTTGTATTAGTTTGTCTTTTGACAAGAAATATTTCCATATCATCTATTGTTGGAACCAAGGAACTGAAAACATCGATTTTTGTATAATAAAAAGTACCATATATGTCATGATCTGATTGGACAACGGATTGGAGGTCTTATTGCCGACTTCGCTATTCTCAATGTTATATATGTTGGCATATCCAAAGTATTTGATCGTATATGGTCTTTTTGAATCATATATTTTCTTACGCATTGGTTGAAGGTGGATTAATGCTAGCATTCATTCGAATGTTTGGCTTAGCTTTTTTTTCTAGCTAGAATACATTCTCTAGCATATTACTATGTGTGATTTTTTCTTTATTCTTGCGTGCTTTGAGAGAATAGTTCTGCTACGCTGTATTTTTTCTTAAATGTTTGCGCAGGGCTACGCCCTTCGATGGTTCTGACAATCTTAAGTGTTTACCTAACAGGTTTGGCAGTCTTAAATGTTTATTGTACAGATGTGTTGCAATACAGTTTCATTCCATTTTTTTGATGGTGTTATTTGCAGTGAAATTGTACTGAATTATTCTCCACCGGCATCATTAGTTCGTTCCATGATTCTTGTTCTTGTTTGATTCAAATTTGCAAAGTTGAGGTCCTGTAGTTGCAGTTGGACCTTTTCGTGGTTGTTCGTTGGTTTGTTCTTCTTCAACTTTGCAAGTTGTTGGATCTGTTGTTGCGGTTTGCAGGTTTTGGGGCTGAGCTCTTGTCATCCCTCGTTGACAGGTAAGTTTCCGTGCCTGCCTTGAAATTTTGTTGCAAAACATATTTCTCTGTGCTCTTAATTTATGTTCCTGGAAACCATGTGTCTTCATATGATAGCTGCCATGTTCATAGCTATTTCAAAAATTGCAATGCAGAGGGGTTTCGAAAACAAGTTCGGAGCTATCAGAAGAGGGAACCACCCCTCGAGGTGTAGAGGCAGGGAATGATTTTATTTTGTGGGTCAGAAAATTGTATCCACATGTTGCCTTTGTCCTGTCCTTTCTATTTTGAAAAACTTTTTCTGGCTCTGAGAAGCTTGTAGGATGCACGCCATGAATAGGTTCAAATCAGTCTTTTTGCTCAGTAAATTTATGGTGTTATTTATTTGCATTGTTTATTCTGTTTGGTTTTCTTTCCAGTGTGGGTTTTTTTTCTTCTCATCTGCTATGGGGACTAGGGCATATTGAAATTGACAAGAAGATGGTTGAAAGATGCATACTCATTTTATTATTTTTTTCCCCTTTTCTCTGTTTTCATCCAAATTGAAAGTATCTAAGAAACAACTTCAAAATCACAGTTCAAAAGATGGAAGAAGTAATAGATGTTGAGTCATATGAAATAGATAAACAGTCTATTATACATGACAACATTGACGAGGTGTTGCATAGCAATGGCCTTTTTAGATTGGATGCATTCTCGTATACTGTAGGGGATTTCCTTTTTGATGCATTTCAGGTTCTATTGCATTTCTGTTATTCCTCGACCGACCTTCGCAATGGATTGATATATTATTTCTTGGGGTGTTTAAAAAATGGTGACACTGAGGCATTGGAGTCGTATGAATACAAACTAGAATCTATTTTTCTTTGGTAGTTGCATGGAATACATGATGTCGCTACGTATTTTTCAAAGATGTGGTTGTCTGCATCTCCAATTCTGCCTGCACATGAGAGGGGACTTTGGGGAGATACATTTTGTATACGGTGGTTGTCTAACTGGCTCAATATATCAATTGAAATATGGTCATTGACAAGAAAAACAAGATATGTACTATTCAACAAAACTGCATCTAACAATCCATATTGCATCTTGTTCCATGATGCCAATGATGTTAGTGGCCATTATGAACCATTACTGTACAGAAAATTGTCCATATGCAATCTTGAAGGAGCTCATATTTACTTGTCCCTCATTTGCAAATACCTTGAATCACAGTGGAAATAGAGTATGCATCGCATAGAGTGCCATGGTTTACAACTAGCAACAATTGTTGTGTCTAGCTGTGGAGATAGTCCGTTCAATGCAATTTGTTGTTTGGTAGCAGTGGAATTCGATGTGCAGTTGCTGCAACTTTACACTGTGCATTCCTTTTGCAATGCAATTATGGGCGGCAACCAACAGGCTTTTAACTGCTTGCATCAACATCTTTCGCTATATCTCCTAGAAAATATGTCGGCAATTGGAAGTTGGCAAGAATACCTTGTAAACATGGCACTGCCATATGAAGAAGGAAATGTGGAGGGTTGCAAATTCTGTTTGCAATGACTGTCTATCATATTCAGAGTAAATATCCAGGTCTGGTCGGCCTTTCTAGATGGAACTGACCATTCCTAGTCTATTGATTCAAATTACAATCGAACAATTGACATCCTCTCGTTGAAAACAGATACAACACATATCCATTATCAACCTTCGCTTGGACATATCACTAGTTCAAGGTTCAATGTCCATGCCACCCAAACCGCATCGAATCTGCATATGCGTGGCATGCTTTTTAGTGAGAATGAAACTCCTCCCGGTTGCGATATGGCCATACAGGGCTTAAAAAAAAAAGTCATGCGTGAAATTCATCCCAGTTGTGATGAGGCCATACAGGGCTTAAACAAAAAACATTGAGTAAGTTATCACAACTTGAAAAAGTTATGCGTGAAATTCGTCCCAGTTGTGATGAGGCCATACATGCCTTAAACAAAAAACGTAGACTAAGATATCACAACCTGAATGAGAGTGAAATTCATCCCAGTTTCCATCAGGTCATCCTCCCCTTGGACAAGAAACATAGAGTAAGTTACTGCAACTTGAAAAAGGTCATGCGTGAGAGAAAAAAATACATTGCTATGCTTCCTTTTAGAGAGAAACTCACATATCACGATCTAAATAAATTTGTTCGTGCACAACACAACATAAACATGTACGATCACATATCCCACAATGGTCATGCAACTGTCACATTTCCTGGGATAGAAGCAATACCATGCAATACTACCAATGAAAACCAACAAACACTTTCTACCCATACTTCCCTGCGAAAGAAAGATGCAAGGCAAACCTACATGAAACAAATTAAAGACACTCCTTCCATTGCATGTGCAATTTGTGAACAATTGAATTTCACAAAAAATAGAAAGTCTTTCACGCTTGATTTGGAAGTAGAATACCTTCGTTTGATAGCGCACGATAAAACATTTTCCAGTGGAAAGATTTGTCTTCCATGCAAACGGTCACTTGAAAATGGAAAACTACCACAATTTGCAACCCCTGACCAAATAAGATGTAATACACCACTACCAGATGTAAGTGCACTTACTGAATTTGAGGAGAGACTTGTGTCTCTGCAAATTGCATTTGCACAAAGCAGGCCTTGGGGCTATAAACGACCCCAAATGGGCTTAACATGATCAATTATTAATGTGCATGTTCAGCTAGATGTTGTGTAAAAAGCGTTGCCACAATTCATTAGCGATACAATGACAATTGTTGTGGCTCTGAAAATACGCTTGAGATACAAAAATGCGTATCAGACAGGCAAAGTGCGTGTGCATACTGTTATGAAATCATTAAAGGAATTATGTTCCAGGGCCCTATACAAAGCACAAAACCTTTGTATAAATGAGAACTGGAACAATGTTCTTGGAGAAGAGGATGCCAACTCTGCAGATACTCTCGAAAATGATAGTGAATTTGATACAAGTAATGAATCGAAGAATGAAACACCTGCTGAGACATTGGTGCATGGATTCACTGATTCACAGTGCATTCGTGAGTTGCAAGACAAGATTGTTGAAATTGCACCTGCTAAGGGGCAACGTCCACTTGGAATATTCAAGGACAAATTCGTGGATGAAATGAACTTCCCAACACTCTTCTATGTATATCCACGTGCCACTAACATTACAAAATGATTCAGTTATCATAAAATAGTCTGATGGGAGATGCTACATTCAAGCGGTGACTTCTCCTGTCACATAACAATTTTTTTTTTCAAAACAATGCGCATATTAATAGAGCAAGTTCTCTCTTGCATGTGGGTCCGAATAAGAAAATGCTAGTTACAAGGAAGAAATTTGTTGGCCAAGGATGTCAAGTACAAAGTAAACCTAGAAAAAATTCTGAAATCTGATATTGGATACACAGATTTAAAAAACATTCGCACCTCTCCTGACTATTTGCAACAAAACAAGAAAATCATTTTTTCAATGATCTGGCAATTGTGCCCGCCAACATTTTTCATCACATTTACAAGTGCAGAGCATTGTTGGAATCCATTGGTGGCTGCCGTATCTGACCTGCATAGGAACAGGAAACATAAAAAACAAACCAATACACTGGAAAATAAGGACATTGACTACCTCATAAGAAAAGACCTAGTGACATGTACTCGCTACTATAGGCATAGAATAAATGCTTTGAGACAATTGTTATACCATGATGAAATGTTTTTCGGAAAAATATTGGACTAATTTTTTGTGACTGAATTCCAGAATAGGGGAAATGAACATGACCACACATTGTTGTGGATAGAGGGTGCACCAGTCTATGGAGATGACAACAATTCACAGATCGAACAATTTGTGGACAAACACATAACATGCAACATAGATCATTTGGATCCAGAACTT
>SNQJ01S0099157.1:13903-31071 GCA_010110895.2 Picea sitchensis | reverse complement strand
AAAATTACTAATTTTTTCATTTTCTTCCATTTTTATTAAGAGAAATTTGCTTTTTAAAAACAAAATACTTGATTTGTAATTTGTATTGGCCATCTCATATAAACCTTTAAGTACCTCCCATGTTTATTGGTAGGTTTTGCACTCCTTGAGTTTGACCGAGTAATCTATGCGAGGATAATTATATATCGACTCTCCTTCTCATTCATGGTTTCATGGGGTGCTAAGGCCTGACACGCTATGCGTTCTAGGAAAGCACTTCAACCTCCTCTCATCCAAATCTCTTATTCTTCGGGGTCTCCTCCAGTAAACGAAGTTTTTTTTTCAAGCAGACTACCTCAAGAGTATGCTTTCTGTCTCCGGATTGTTGTCAGACATAACTATGGTGGATTTTCTCTCTTTTGCAATAGAACCTTCTCTGACAGGAATGAGAGCGGCTTCTTTCCTTCTCTTCAAACAATGGCTTTGATACTAAAACAAAGAAAGGGAAACAACACAGAGTAGTTTCAAGGTGAGACTAATTTATTTTTTAATTTAGAAATGGATTTAATATATGAAAAATTCTTGAGTCATTAGAATTATACAAAAATAATCACTAGAATAGATTTAACAATTTCTTTCATGATTTGAAACAAATATCTAGAGAAAAATGATTGAAAACTAATTATTTCGTCAAATATTTAGACTACGAATAGTTACTTAAAATAATCACTAAAACATATCTAAGAATTTCTCACCAAATTTAGAACAAATATCTCGAGAAAAAATCACCAAAAAAGAATAATTTGGTCCGACCTTTAGACTACGATGATGATGATGATGATTAACGTTCACTAAGACCTAATTGGTCTATCGGACCTTAAGAGGGTAAGTAAGTGATTACTTGTGATTCTTTAGAATTTTGTTTCTGTGCTCGAAAAGCATTAAGAGAAGCTTTTCAAGATCACCATACTTTTGTAAGAGGTTAGAAAGGTTGGTAGTGTGATCAATATTTTGAAAATGAAATCTAATATGGGTATAATTTCGTCCAACATTTAGACTACAAAAACTTATGTGGATGTTTCTTTACTGTCACACAGAGGATTCAGCAGTTTAATGGAGACTAACCGGACTCAATGGGTAGTAGCTTCATAATCTTGCGTTTCTCTGAGCTGCATATGACAGAGGATTGTCACGCAGCAAACATATATATCGCTGCCAGGGAACTTGAATCCCACAGCCGCAAGGATTGATGTATGCAGCTTTTGAAGTAAGAGTTTTCTGTTACATATTATTTAGCCGTTTCTTTGCACTTTATTTAGACTGTGTTTCTACAGTTTTGATTAGTTGTAGCGCATGCCCCACGGCCTTCGGTTCTTCCCTTCAGATCTGACGGCCCTTATCGCTGCGGGTTGTAGAGAGCTTTCGGGTGACGTCAGTCGCCTCTCGCAACCAGCGGAGCCGTCGGATCTGTCTCACTCATCCGACGTTTGTCCTTTCTCTATGGTTTTGGCATTAASAAGRWAGGGCCCTCARCTTCTTTCTCCACCTGCATATTGTGGGCGGGTTCCTTGGTGGATGGACCCACTTTGAGTGGCCTTGGTTAAGGGTGGTCGTTGGTACATTAAAATGAGAGGTGAGACTTTTAGTAAAAGTAGTGGGGATTAATTAAAGTGGACAGCTCACTTGGCTTAGGGTGGACCAAACGAAGAATAAAAGAAAACGGAAAAGGGCAATTCACAGAAAAAGGAGAAGTTTGTGGAGAATGATCATAGAGAAAACTAAAAAGGGCAATTCACAGAAAAAGGAGAAGTTTGTGGAGAATGATCATAGAGAAAACTAATTTTTTAATTATATTTTATATTTTTTTTATAGGTTTATTTAAAATTTAAGTGTAGGTATTGGTTAGTGGTTAAATGTAGAATTAATTAAATAAGTATCCATTTAATATATTTTTGATAGTTTAAGCTAAAATTTGATTATATCTATAATAAAATAAGTCTAAAATAAGATAAAAAAAATAGTTTTTGTTTTTTCCTTCAAAAATATTTATTTTTCTAGTTGATATCATCATCCTAAATCTTATTAATTCTTTTATTTGTTTTGAGACCCATTTTTAACTTCAAAATACTATAAATAAACTGTCTTATATCCTTAAATTAAAAGTTCAAAAAAATATTGTATATCACCAATATGTACTTCCCTTTTCTTTTCTAAATGATTATTAACATAGAAACTTACCCAATTCTTACTATATAACTCAATTAAATCTTATAAAAAATCATCTATATCCTTTCTTACTATATAACTCAATTAAATCTTATAAAAAATCATCTATATCCTTTAAGCATTATATGACTCAATTAAATCTTAGAAAAAATCATCAATATCCTTTAAGCATTATATGACTCAATTAAATCTTTAAGAAAATCATCAAGCATTTTACTAGAAGTTCAAGACTCATTCCTTTATGTTTGGCTTTAGTTTCATTCACTTAGGTACTGATAGGAGTTTCACACAATGTCCTTGTCTAGTTCAAAATGCATTGGGTTATTCTCTTTTCTGAATAACCATCTTTAACTATCTTCTTTTTAATTTTACAACATATTTTTCAATTTCTTTTAATTTTACAATTTAAGTTTTTAAAGTCCTTTTTCTTCTAATTTTACATTAACATAATTTTTTTTCATATCTTTAATTATCTTCCTTTTAATTTTTTCTAATTATACAACATATTTTCTTTACCTTTTTTTTTTTTTTCTCTGATTTTACAACATACTTTTATTGGTCTTGTTTCTTTTAATTCTACATTAACATAGTTTTCATGGCCTTTTTGGTAAAGAAAATCCATTTGATGTTTCCTTTAAAAGCGATATCCATTGCTCTTTGGAAGGTTACTTCAACATTGATAAGATCGAATGACATTTTCTTGTATGCATAGGTTCCCTATTTAGTTTGAAAAGTAGTTTTAAATTGGTCATCATGGGCAACCAGAACTTGGTTGTAACCAAAGAAGCCATATAGTAAAGAGAGAATTTCAGAACCATATATGCATTGCAAGATTTTCTCCATAGGAGGAATTGGATAATTGTCTTTCTTAGAGGATTTGTTTAAGTTCTTGAATTCAATGCAAAGCCTTTTGTCCCCATTCTTCTTCATTATTGGTACAAGGTTATAAATCCAGTGAGTATGTCTAACTGGGAATATAATCTTAGTGGCTAACAACTTTTTTAGCTCAGCTTTAACTTGTGGCTCAAGGCTAGGGTGCATCTTTCTCAACTTTTGTTGAAAAGGTTTTGTTTGAGGATTCATTGGAATGACGTGTTATGTGATCTTGGTGTCATAAGTATTAAGGTATTCATATGTCCAGGAAAATATATCTTTGTATTCGTTGAACAATTTGATGAAAGATTCTCTTTCATCAGGAGAACAGTTCTTTCCCTGATTGATAGTTTGAGGTGTGGTACTTGTTCCCAGATTTACCACTTCAAGCCGCGTCGATGAGTTGTTGGCTTTACAATTTGTTGCTCTTTTAAACTTGTCATGGAGGTCATAATTTTTCTCCAGTCTCACTACATTCTTAGGGATTTTGTTGGATAGACCAGGTTTATTTCTTGGTTGAGCTTGATCAGTGGCATCAATGTTCATCAGTTGATCATGTTGACCTTCATCTATAATAGAGTCTTTGAATGTGTCTTTTTGGTGTAGAAAGTTAATAATCTATTGGTGATCATCGAAGACTCTCTAGTTGGTTATGTAGTCGAGAATTGAGGGATTATACAAAATTTCAATAGAAAAGGTATCAGGCATTAATCCTTCCAACAATATTAATCTAGATGCAACATTAGAAAGTAAGTCAACATCACAGTTCAACTAACGAGGAATAGGAATGATATTAAATGTATTGAAATATTGGATTAGTTCCCATACCTCTTGTTGGTAATGTTTAATATGACTTGAAAGACAATGTATGGTATTCCTTACCTACCTTATAACAATTTCTGACTCACCAAATACCTTAATTTTATTTTCTTTCAAGTCCATTACCTTTATGAATCCTTGTAGCAAGGCTTCATATTCGACAGTAATTTTTTTGCATTGGAACTCAATTCTACATGAAATTAATGTTTTATTTCCTCCTAGATATTTGAGTATGTATCCAACACATGCACCTTCCAAATACTTGGATCCATAAAAAAATAACATCCACATACTAGGATCCCCTTTTTTTGGTTCAATAGTTGATTTCATATTTTCATTTTTTTTGAATTGTTGGGGTTAATGGAGTTAGTAAGTATCTCTAATCTATCCTTGGATATTATGTTATACTGTACACTAGAAGTAATGTTAGTTTGATCTACTATGTCAGAGTTTGGCTCAACAATCTGAGTGCAATGAAGGATTTCAGATTGTGTGTTTGATTCCGCAAAAGAAGATATTTCATATGTGTAATTCCCAAACACTGTCATATGAATAATTGCCCAAAATTGAATTATTAAACATGACAGGTTCATTTGGGTCATTCAAATCAGTAACCACATGATTCATATATATTTCTCTATCAATTCTTCTTTGATTAAGTTTTCCATTGAAAGGAAGCCATAAATGTGACCAATTTGTAATACCCCTAGGCCACTCCTCATGTGTAAATATCAATGTAATTTTACTTTACTTATAATATGGTGAGTTGAAGTAATAAGTTTGTTGGTTTGATTCTGTGCGCATTAAGTTAGTGCATGGGGATCTCACATCAAAGGAGTGGGCATAGTTATTAAATGATACAACGCGGAATTTAATGTGTTGGCATGCACCTATGTAAGCACACAAGAATGAGGCACTGAAAGTGAAACAACTTAATGAATGCAATGCATGCAAGTATTAGCATGAAAGGATGGCGCACTGAAGGAATATGCGAGCAAACCTGGATTCAACGTGCACTAGCTTAGTGCGCAGGTTTTGAAGACCTGTGAAGACTTTTGTATATAACTCATGATGTAATGTGCACCTATGTAAGGGCATGAAGGTGGCACATTGATGAAAGGGTGCACACATCCCAGAAGTTCTGCACACACTAGTTTAGTGCGCGAGTTTTTTTGTTTTTGAGGCTCGTGAGCCTGGATACAAAGGAATGATACTTATATACTACGATGTAAATGTAATCAGATGAAATTTAATGAAAAATACATCCCTATGGAAGACCGACCACGTAAAAGAGTTTTGGGGCATTAAACTCCACTAATCGAGGTCAAGGGGGCTGGGTTAAAGGGGCTTAAAGCCAAAAAGGAATAATTTATTAATATTTCTTAAAAAGTATAAAGTAAGGATATAATATTATGTCATAAGTCCTGGGGAGGGGACAAGTGGCTAAAAGCAGTTCTCAACATGACAAGTGTCAAGTTGAGAATATGCTATGGATAAAAGGTAGTTCTCAACCCAACAAGTGTCAATTTGGGAACATGTAGTCAAATGGTTTGGACTTAGTCCATTCAAGAACTCAATCATTCATTCAATTAGACAATTAGATGGGGGAGGGAACAGACTATTCTTCCATCGAGGGGATTGTTGTGTCATGACCCGACTGTGCTGTGAGTGATCTCGTTGCTATTGTCATGAGCCGATTATTACTGTGATCAGTATGTTGAATATTGTCGTAGATAATTATGTATGACATAATTGAAGAGGAAGGTTGTCAGGCCCGTGCAATGTTGGATTGAAGGGGTGGGTTTTCAAGCCTATGGATGATTTCATTCTCTCTAGGTGAGAGAATTGCTGGGAATTTTTTCCCAATTAGGTGTCAAATTGCAGCGACAGGGCTCTGAGAGTTCTTGTCTGGCCTGTTGCTGAAGCCCTAGAAGGGAAGTGGGGTAGTCGAAGGAATGTTGAGTAGAGAAGAGGCACACCTCCTAGGGTGGGACATGCATGTGGGGAATGAGAGACTGTTGGTTGTTAGTGTGAATTGATATATGTGATGGACTTTCCTGCAATTGAGTCACCCGTGTATGATCTACCCGTGACAAAATTCCTATAGAGTGAGATACTTTATCCTAGTTGGGAACCCTTTCCCAACTGGAGTTAAGCCCTAGCTCGGTGGTGACCCACCATTGAGATTTATGAATAGTGCAGTCTAAGGTTGGGAGGAATGTGGAAGCTCTGCCCGTAGTTGGTTCCTTTTATTTCAAAATATAAGTGTGAGTTGTGTGTTCAAAATCATGTTTTCAATTATATTTATGCAATTGTTTTCATGGGTTTATGTTATTTATGTTGTGTGTATAATTCTGTCATGAATTGTGTATAAATATGTTAAAAAAATGTACTTAATCATGCATTACAAAGTTTTAATATGTTTGTAATTAATGTCGTAGTTGTGTCAGAAGAAATTTAAGTGGAATTATTGGTGATATGGTATCAGATCTTATGACTAGAGAAATTTTTCAAGTAATATTTCCCAATAGGTGGATGGGGGTGTTACAAATCAATAGAAAAATATCCATTCAACATAGAAGGCCAATCTCTTCTCAAAAGAATGCCATAATTATTAGGTATGTCTACCACAATGATATTAATAATCTCATGAATTTTAGGATTAACATACATCATGATTAAAACATTCTTTATTTCCCCAATTACTTTGACTCGAGTTCTGTCTAACTGAATAATCTGAATACCAGGTGCTTCAAGCTTGACATTAAGCTTCTCACATAATTTAAGGGGAATTACATTAGAGGAATCCCCCAAGTCTAACATGCAATTATGAACATTCCTATTAAATATTTCAAACGTAATTAGGAAAAGAGGGTAGTAGATCTTGACCTTTGTCTAGTTAAGGATGCATTTGTGGCCACTTGACTCTTGGATGGAGTGTCGTTGTTGGATAGGATAGATTTGGTTGATCCCTTCTTTGTCCCTACAATAACTTCTTTAGTGCCATTGGAAGTATTTCCCTGTAGATTTTAAATAGAATTTTCTTTAATCTCAGGGAGTTTCATGAGTTCAAATAGGGAAATATTGGCTTTAGTTTTATTCAAATCTTCCAAGAAATCATATTCCAATTTTTCTAGGGAAATGGAAGGAGCATTTCTCTTAGGCATTTGATTTTTATCTTTTTGGTTGGAGGGTGTCATTTTAGACAGGTTGGGAGTAGTCAGGTTGGTAGGAGATGAGGTTTACTTAGTTACATTGGAAGTGGTAGTTGTAGGAGGATTTAAAGTGTTTTGGGTATTAGATGAAGTGTTCTTGCTCAAACTTCTAGTAGTTACAACATTTTGGGACATGTGTATTTCCTCTTTTTCTTCCTCCTCTCCACCATAAGTGATATCCCAAAATGAATTTACTGGATTCTCTTATGTTCCTTGAGATTCCTGAGATTGTTCTTGTTGCCCATGATTTTCCTCTCCTTCATACTTGACCTCAGTCATATTTTCTATTTCCCAAGTCTATAAATCTTGAACGATATATTCTATATTAATCTCATCTCCCTGGGAAGGATTAGTTTTATTGGTAGTGGGAGTACTCTTATATTTCATGGGAGGAAGTCTAAAAAGTTTATTTGGCTTTGAATATCCTTCTCCACCAATCTTCTTCAAATCTATTAATTCGTTGGAGAGTTTTTTAACGATTCTATGGAGAGATTCCATATCCATGGAAGTAGAATACTTCTTCTCTTCCAAGGGTTTGTACATAGTTGCTTTGGATTTACCCTTTTATTTTGATGGTTCTACCCCATGATTCTATTTTAAACTCAACATGTTATTTTCAACTTAAACAACTTCCTAAAAAGCTTCTTCGAGGGTGGCTTTCTCAACATTCTTAACAAACATCGCCATAGACATGGGAAAACCATAGGTGTAGAATTCAATGGAAACATATTCAACATGTTTAGAGGCTTGTGGGATTCATTTCAATTAGGTAAGGAAGCATCGATTGTAGTCATTGACCAACTCCTTAGAATCCATGTTAATTATTGATAGTTCTAGCAATAAAGTTGCTTGTGTTTTTTTCCCCCAAATTTCCTAAGAAAAATGGTCTTGAAAGTTCTACAAATAGTAATGGATGCTTCTTCTAGAGACAAGAACCATGTCGAATATCTATACTCAAAGGTAAGCGGAAACAACCGAAAAACAACACCCTCATGTTGAATATTTTGTAGTCTTATAGAAAGCAAGAATTTCTTTACGTGGTCTTCAACAAAATCCTTTTGGTTAAGGTCAAAATTTGAAAAGAATTTCTTAGGGTGTTTAGGCATGTCATGAAGTATCCTTGGTACGACGACTACATCAGGAATAATCCAAGGATTCCAGGGCAAGGGATTTTGATTCACATTAGCCCTAACCATATTTGGAGGGTGATACAGGATAATCTATAATGGTTTGTTTTTTGGTTCACTCTCGTGTTCTTATTCCTCATGAGAGCCCTCCCCTGACTCGTTTCTTAGTATATAAGGTGGGGATTCAGTAGGAGAGGGAGGTATACAATAGGCACCACCAACAAGAAATAAATGTTCAAGTCTGAAATAGGAAGTCTCGACAAAATATGATGTATCTCGGGGCAGATGATATTCTGGGGTTCCAACGATAGGATTTTCTTGATATGTGAAAGGGTTGATAAATAATGGATAGTTGTTGTAAGTATTCCCCAAACTTGAGTACTGAATAGTCAATGGGAGGCCATCCTATATGTCTGCTCCATTGTCTAGTCAATACATGGTCTACATACTCATGGGACTACCTAAGAATGTTATCAATATGTGGGATGGTTAATATGCGGGGTTGCAGTGAAGAAAAAGTAGATTAAAAATGAGTGGTAGCATGTTGAGCATTGGTTTGAGCTGGTGTGTTCACAAAATACAACGAGGAAAGAGAAACATGATCAGAAAAAGATTGATGGTAATAACTAGAAAATGAAGTATTTACTTACATAATAGAACAAGAAGGGTTTGTTCTTTTATTTGCAGCCATTCAGTTCTATGGCCCTCCTTCTAGCGCCATTTATGTTGGACGACCCAAATGACCCTTCAAACAGGTATGGGATAAATCCCAATGGAAGGTCCCAATTAGACGCACTCTTGTTTGGGATATCGTTTTCGACCAAAATATTGGCCCTGTTTCCATTATTAAATTAACTATCTAAATATGAAATTGAGAACCCAAGGTTCTCAGATGAATTAAAATCTAAAATTAAACTAACATGATGCTAGATAAAACTCAACTAAGATGCAGTTCTACGCTCAATTAAACCTATCCTAATTATGATCCAACTAACGGGGATTAAACATAGTCAAGAATGATATCTTCCGAATTAGAAATAATTATGACATTCATATGATAAATTAAAGTTGTAGTGCAATTAAACATGTTAAAACAAAATTTTGCTCAGGTTTAATAACAATATGACTCTATTTAATAAAGGAAACAAGTGATAATCTATGTCAGAGAGGAAACTACAGAAATAGTTCACACAATTAAACTCTTAGAACACAGATAAATAGTAAAGCATTAAGAAAAATCTCAAACACATTCACCATAATCATGTGTTTCCAAAATTCCTCTTGCTCTTTATTCAAACGAAAGTAGTAATACCATCCAAATTGAAAAAGAACAAAATTCCTTTACTCTTTACATTCATGTATTTTATAGAATACAAAGAGAAGATTTATGTATTTCTCTAACTATCAAACAATCGTAGGATTGAAATGACACTTATGTTGTCTTTCCCGATTGGGATATTACAATAATTACAAAAAATATGATTCTGTTGCAAAATTGGGTTACAATAAAATAATCAAGTGGGCCTTGGTGGTTGCACCTTGTCTATGAATATATTTCATGTATTGAAGTCCTAGAGTTTAGTATCCACTCAGAATAGTTGTATCCTTTCGGTTGGAAAGTTGGGTTTCAATGATGTCAACATGTAGTGGTTGTCATTGATGTCAACATATGTGATGGGTGTATCTGGAGAAGTATAAGTGGTCCCCTTATGGCGTAGATCTAAGCATGGTGATGTAGGAGCATCGCCAATGAAGCATGTGTGGAGGATAGTTGAGCACACTAGCGCATATTTTGAAATATTTTGAAATTCCAAAGATTTGTGTATTAATGTAATATCTGACAAAGTCTTCGAGTTATGAACATATTTAATGATCGGAGGCTAAGCCATCGCATAAAATCGATGGGGAAATTCATTTTTATTTAATGTGATGGATTGCAGTACAGATATGGAGCTTTCTCCCTTATCTGTCTGAATCAAACATTTATTGTAATAAATATTTAGTAGTTGAAAGATTTTATTTTGATAGGATAGCTGTAGAGTAGTTGGATGGAAGAACTCAAAGAGTCCCTTTGTATAAAGCATTGTATTGTTGCTGAGAAGAGGCTGTTGAATCTAATGTGTGTATTTCCATTGTAGTAAAGAGATGGAAGATACAAAGAAGTAGTGTATGAATGTATGTAAGTTCAGTTGAACGAATGTAGCAGGGGAATATTGTCCCAAATGTGTGTTATTATTGCATCTATCTGAATGAGTGAATGGTAGACTTTTTTCTTGTTTTCAATTCTCTGTTGTTCCTTGTTCTTGTATCCATGAATGCATTTACAGGGTTGAATATGTGATTCACTATGGAGAGTGAATAAGTTTCAATTTTTTCTCTTCTTTGAGCAAGTGTAAGGTGTAAATATTGTTCGCAAAGAGTGCGTGGCCAAGTCTATTTCGACTTGAAGCTCAGAAGAGGTAGTGTGAAACTTGTATATGAAAGGAGTGCATTAATGTCCACAAGGAGTGCATGGCAGAGTTTTCAAACTCGAAAGCTCAAGGATAAATAGTGCAATTTTAGTCACAGAGGAGAGAAGCTGTGGAGAACGGCCATAGAGAGCGTGAAATGATCCATAAGGAGGAGTTAAGTGTGGAAGAGAACCCATTGCAAGGTGTGAACAGGTCGGGATTTTGACTAAGTGTCGAAGAGAGTGTTCCGAGGAACAAGAGAAAGTCGAAGAAGTAAATCTCAGGAGGGAGAGCGGCGAAAAATCTTCAAGGAGAAAAGCCCTTGAAGTTTCCATCAAAAGTCAGTGGATAAGATTCGTTCAAGAGGGAGACGAATGATTCCAGATTGTTAGATCGGGGAGAACATAGTGGAGGTTAGTCATAAGGTGTTTCGACACTTTGGAGTTCGAGAAGTTCGAAGGCTTAACAAAAGAAGATTCGTGAAGCCCGATGTTGGGAATTGATTTTAGTCGTAGATCGCAAGGAAATCACATGGCAGTGGATTAGGGAATCCAGAATTCAGAAGTCCGAATATTCGAGGAAACTCGCTTCAGGAAAAGTTGAAGGGAGAGCTCAGGATATCCCCAAAGTCTGAATCGCGAAGAGATAGAATCATAGTCATAGCCGTGGTCACTTGGAGGAAAAAAGGGCATGTGTATGTATATTGGGTTTGGGTAACTCTAGGAACTCGAAGAGTCACTCCAACTCAGTAATTCAAATGATGCAAGGCCAGGAGGTCGAGCAACCCTTTTGAGAGAAGGGAGGGTTTGCACCAGGAGTGGTATCAAAGCTAATATAGAATTGATTTCTATAGAAAGAGAAGTAGGCTGGTATCGACAGGAGGTATCAGATACGTCAGAACAATTCCACCTAGAAGACGTGTTGAGCCACCCGTAGCAAAAAGAGACGTGGAAAGAGATATGAGAGAATTATGTGCAAGGTTGGATGCCATGTAAACAAAACAAAGGAGAGCACCTGATGTTGGGGACATCAGTGATGCAAAAAATGAAGAAGTATAAGTTGAAGAAGTTGTAGCTGAGGATTCTGTGGAGGAATGCTTGTTGAAATAAGTTGTCAAGTTGTGATCCAGAGTGAAGATCGACGTACCAATGTATGAAGGTAACTTAGACATGTAGGAATTTCTTGATTGGATACAAGCAATGTACAAGTATTTTGACTATGGAGATGTCGAAGAGGAGAGAAAGGTGAGACATGTTGTCACTAGGTTGAAAGGACATGCAACACTGTGGTGGGATGAGTTGTAGGTCGACAGGAGGAGCAAGGGAAAACAAAATATTAAGAGTTGGGATCGAATGATAGCCAACTTAAAGGAAAAATTCATACGCAAGGATTACCAGATCAATCTGTTCAGGAGGATACATAACCTGAGACATAAAGGGATGACTATGAAGGAGTACACATATGAGTTCTACAGACTGAACATCAGGGCTAGATAGAGACAGAGAGAGATGAAGAGAAAGTTTCCAGGTACATCAATGGCCGAAGATATGATATCCAGGACAAAATCAACATGGCGACAGTGAGAACAATAGAGGATCCGTATCAAATTGCACTGAAGGAAGAAGAGAAGTTGGTTAGGAAGCAGAGTTGGTTAGGAAGAGAAGTTGGTTAAGAAGCAGAAGTTGGTCGAAGCTTGAACAAAGGAAAAGGAGTTGCCCGGGACAAAGCACAAAATCCCAAAGATGAGGTAGAGAAACCACATAGTCACTCTGATAGAGGAGGAAGTTCTCGAGGATGAAAAAGTGGTGGTAGAAACTCTTTTTCTAGAGGAAGAGGAAGAGGCAGAGGAGGAGAAGTAAGGTTTTATGCCTGTGGAAAAATATGACACATGTCTTAGTATTGTCGCGAGAGAAAGAAAGAGGGAGGCAAAGCTCACATTTCGAAAGCACAGAAGAGAGATGTTGAGGCAGAAGGTGCAGAGGATGGGAAATCCTTGATGATGAAGAAGGTTATTTTGAAACCAGATCCAGGTATTGAAAAGACAACACAGAGGAATAGTTTGTTCAGGAAATATTGCAAAACGAAAGACAGAGTTTGCAAGGTGATAATTGACAGTGGGAGAACTGGAAACTTAGTATCCACAGAGATGGTGGAGAAACTATAGCTGGAGATGACTACACACCCAATGTTGTAGAAAGTTTCATGGTTTCAGAAAGGTCATCAGGTAACAATGACTAAACAATGCCTTGTTGAATTCAAGATAGGAGGATATAGGGATGAAATTCCATGTGACATGATTCCCATGGATGTATGTCATGTTTTTTTGGGAATACCATGGAAGTACAACAAGAATTTCATTCATGATGGGAGAAAAAATACTTACATCTTAGAGAAGAATGGTAGGAAACACATGTTGCTTCAAATTGAAGAAAATAAAGTGAAGGATGAAGCTAGCACGAGCATACTTCTTATGAGTGGGAAGGAAATCCTGAATAAAGTAAAGAAGGAACAAGAGATTTAGTTTGTTGTAGTGAGGAAGTCGAGGGTTATCCTTACCAGTAATTCAGTGGAAGATTTTCCTAAGGAAGTTCAGGAATTGTTAGAGATTTTTTTTGATATAGTATTGGATAAGTTTCCAAGCTCATTGCCACCTCTCAGAAGTATCAGTCATCACATTGATTTGGTACCAGGAGAAAACCTCCCAAACAAAGCAGTGTATAGGTTGACACCTCAAGAGAATGAGGAGGTGAAAATATAGGTACAAGATATGTTAGACAAAGGATTGGTTAGAGAAAGATTGAGTCCATGTGCAGTACCAACTATATTGAGTCTGAAGAAGGATGGAGGATGGAGAATGTGTACAGACTCAAGATTCATAAACAAGATCGCCATCAATTACAAATTTCCATTGCCAAGGATGGATGACTTGATGGATTGCCTAAGCAGAGCGAATTATTTTTCAAAGATAGATTTGAAAAGTGGGTATCACCAGATAAGGATGAGAGAAGGTGATGAGTGGAAAACAACATTCAAGAGAAATGAGGGGTTGTATGAATGACTTGTTATGCCGTTTGGCTTAACGAACGCCTCAGGTACTTTTATGAGGCTAATGAATAAAGTGTTGAAATATTTCATTGGAAAATTCATGATTGTATATCTGGATGATATACTGGTCTTTAGCAAGACTAAAGAGGAGCATTTGAGACATTTGACATTGGTGATGAGGAGGTTGCAGCAAGAGAAGTTGTTGATTAATCTGAAAAAGTCATCTTTCATGAAGACATAACTCATATATTTGGGTTTTGTGATTTCTTCAAATGAGTTGAAGATGGATCTTGAAAAGGTGAAAGCAATCAGAGAATGGCTATCACCAAGAAATATCTTTGAAGTAAGAAGCTTCCATGGATTAGCAAGTTTTTATCAGAAGTTCATCATAAATTTTAGTGGGATTAGTGTTCAGATGATGGATACAGTGAATAAAAGACACAAGTCTTTCAAATGGATAGAAGAGGCTAAGAAGAGCTTCAATATATTGAAGGAGAAGATAACTAAAAAACTGATTCTGGTTTTACCGGATTTTGGGAAGACATTTCAGGTGAGGTGTGACACGAGTGGAGTTGCAATTGGAGCAGTCTTAAGTCAAGAAAACATACCTGTTGCAGATTTCAACGAGAAATTGAATGAAGCCAAGAAGAAGTACTCCACATATGACAAAGAGTTCTATGCCATAATTCAAGCCTTGAAGAAATGGAGGGACTATCTCATACCAAAGGAGTTTGTTTTGTATAGTGGTAATCAAGCTCTACAATTCATAACCAGACAGGAGAAATTAAACCAGAGACACACTAAGTTGATAGAGTTTATGAAAAATTTCACTTTTGTCATTAAACATATTTATGGTAATACTAACAAGGTTGTTGATGCATTGAGCAGGAGGAGCTTGATTCTGCAGGAATTTCAGGTCAAGACCTTGGGGTTTGATCACCTTAAGGAAATGTACCACAATGATCCAGATTTCAGAGAGGCATATGAAGCATTTGTGAATCCTATGCTCAGAGACAAAATCCAGTGGGCTAAATATCTGATTCAGGATGGGTTTTTGTTCAAGGGATTCCATTTGTGCATACCAAAGTGTTCAATGAGGGATAATTTGTTGAAGGAAAATCACAATGAAGGTCTAGCCGGACATTTTGGCCATGAAATTTTTTTTTCCAAATTAAATGGTTCATATTATTGGCCAAGTATGAGAGTAGAGGTGAAGAGGTTTGTGAACAATTGTAAGGTTTGTCAGTATGCCAAGGGGAAGAAGAAAAACACTAGGTTGTATCAACCATTGCCTATTCCAGAGAGGCCTTGGTATGCGATAAGCATGGATTTCGTGTTGGGATTGCCAAGAACACAAAGAGGGAGTGATTTCATATATGTGGTAGTGGATAGGTTTTCAAAGATGGCACAATTTAACCCAAGCCAGAGTACCAGTGATGCAACGCATGTTGAAAATTTGGTTTTTAGAGAGGTTGTAAGACTCCATGGATTTCCTAGGAGTATAGTTTCGGACAGGGATACCAAGGTTGTTGGTCATTTCTGGAGGACGTTGTGGAAGAAGCTGGGGACAAAGCTATATTTTAGTTCTTCATATCACCCACAAATGGATGGACAGACCAAAGTGGTGAATATAAGCTTAGGAAATTTGTTGAGGAGTTTGGTCACTAAACACCATAGTCAGTGGGATCAGATTCTAGCACAAGCAGATTTTTCATATAATGACTCAGTGAGCAGAAGCACTCAGAAAATTCCATTTCAAATAGTGTATGGAATGAATCCGAGAGGAGTGTAGAAGTTAAGATATCTAGAGCAAAGCGAATTTAGGAGCACTGGAACCAAAGGCTTCGTTGCATAAATGCAGGAACTTCATAATCAGATCAAGGAGCAGTTGAAGAAGAGCAACAATGAATACAAACACAAATTTGATCAACATAGGAGAAATCTTGAATTTGAAGTTGGATATCAATTTGTAGCACATCTAAGGAAGGAGAGGGTCCCGATGGTAACATATAAAAATTTGAAATTGAAAAAGATAGGGTTGTGTAAAATCCTGAGAAGATTTGGTGAAAATGCTTATGAAATAGAGCTACCAGAAGATGTGGGTATATCACCCATATTCAATATTGATGACCTCTATCCTTATAGGGAAGATAAAAATGAAGGGTCAGGATATCGGGGAGAGATCCAGTGGAGAAAGAAGATGCATGTAGCAAAGAAGCCGCAGATGGAGCAGATCATAGACCAGTGGATTGGCAAGAAGACCTGAAGGAAGACATATTTTGAGTATTTAGTAAAGTGGAAGGGACACCCGATAGAAGACTCCAGTTGGTTTGGTGAAGCAGACATCTAGAAGCATGGAGGATCGATGTAGGATCTCATGGACATGAGTCCATGATTTTTTTTAGCTAGAGGAGTATGATGTAGGAGCATCGCCAACGAAGCATGTGTGGAGGACAACTGAGGGCACTAGCACATATTTTGAAATATTTTGAAATTCCAAAGATTTGTGTATTAATGTTGCCTCTCGCAACCAAAGATTTGAAATTCCAAAGATTTGTGTATTAATGTCGGCAGTCGCCTCTCGCAACCAGCGGAGCCGTCGGATCTGTCTCACTCATCCGACATTTGTCCTTTCTCTATGGTTTTGGCATGAACAAGGAAGGGCCCTCAACTTCTTTCTCCACCTGCATATTGTGGGCGGGTTCCTTGGTGGATGGACCCACTTTGAGTGGCCTTGGTTAAGGGTGGTCGTTGGTACATTAAAATGAGAGGTGAGACTTTTAGTAAAAGTAGTGGGGATTAATTAAAGTGGACAACTCACTTGGCTTAGGGTGGACCAAAATGAAGAATAAAAGAAAACGGAAAAGGGCAATTCACAGAAAAAGGAGAAGTTTGTGGAGAATGATCATAGAGAAAACTAATTTTTTAATTATATTTTATATTTTTTTTATGGGTTTATTTACATTTTAAGTGTAGGTATTGGTTAGTGGTTAAATGTAAAATTAATTAAATAAGTATTCATTTAATATATTTTTGATAGTTTAAACTTAAAATTTGATTATATCTATAATAAAATAAGTGTAAAATAAGATAAAAAAAACAGTTTTTGTTTTTTCTTTCAAAAATATTTATTTTTCTAGTTGACATCATCATCCTAAATTCCTAAATTTTATTAGTTCTTTTATTCGTTTTGAGACCCATTTTTAATTTCAAAAATTCTCAAATGCTTACTATAAATAAAATGTCTTATATCCTTAAATTAAAAGTGCAAAAGAATATTGTATATCACCAATATGTACTTCCCTTTTCTTTTCTAAATGATTATTAACATAGAAACTTACCCAATTCTTACTATATGACTCAATTAAATCTTAGAAAAAATCATCAATATCCTTTAAGCATTATATGACTCAATTAAATCTTTAAGAAAATCA
>SNQJ01S0099157.1:2598-13021 GCA_010110895.2 Picea sitchensis | reverse complement strand
TCATAACTTGTCCAATGTTTCTGACTGAGAAGAGATTTGTTAGGGCATTATACATCTTCTTTGATGATTCAAGATGGGAGATGTAGGGTATCAAGTGGTATTTCATAGAATCCACTATGATACTCATGGCATTGATGTCAACATCCTTGAACTTCTCCATAGCTGCAATGTTCTGTGGTTCCTTCTCTTCTCCTTCTTCAAACTTTGGCTTCACGATCTTTCCTTTCACAATATCCAACACTTTATTCTTAGCAAGGATGAGGTCAACCCTTGTCTTCCATGCTCTGAAGTTAGAGGCTCCATAAAACTTGTTCTTAGACTTGATAGAGTTAGTCATGGCTTGCTTGACTTGGTCAAACCCTAGATTTGACCAGAAATCCAAAATTCAGGTCTTGGCCTTCTGAGAGTGCCAAGAGATGCGCTCGGCTAGGGTGCACTGATATGTCCAAAAATTAGGTCAATCCATTCACTTTAAGGTGCCTCAACAAGAGGATTAGGGTTTCTGCAACTGCTCCTGCTAGTAACCCTAGCTGCAGTGTCTTGGAAGCTGCTTCTTCTAGTAACCCTAGTGGCAGTTCCTCGACAAGCTCAATATTCTAGTGGTTATGTTTCCTTCCAGCGTTTAGACTGATTGAAGGAGGTATGGGCCCATAACCTGTTAGAATATAGAAGATGGTGTGCTCGTTTTACCATTGACGATACCCTCGTCACCCAACCATAGGTTGAAGCCACCCTCCGAGCACCTTAATCTTGACTGAGAATTCCTGCGGAAGTAAACCCTAGGCTAGATAGCCAAACAAAGGGTAGCGCACCTATCCCCAAGGATAGCGCATCAAAAAAAGATGATCAGATAGTCCAAACCCTAGACAAGAGATATTCAAGCCAATACTGAAAATTTGTTGTTGTTGCAGCTACACCTGCAGCTGTCCTCCACACGTGCGCACCAAACTGGGAACTGCAGTGCGCACCAAACTAGGAACTGTAATTCTGAGATGCTATCAAATGAGAACTGGCACCTTGTATTTATGTTGGTTCTGCCAGATTTTTTGGGGCCGACTTCTTCTTCTGGATATGTCTCTGTTCAGTATATTATTATTATTTCTGGCCGACTTCTTCTCTTGGAGGCTAATAACCTAATATAAATTATCTTCTTGAGCCGACAAGACTTCTAGGGTTATTATCCAACTCATTAGGGTTTCTCTTGCTTCTCGGAGTCTTATATTCTTGTCAGGTTCACACGTGGAGGTAAATACCTCCCACAGATACCATAATATCAACACTCTATTGACCGTTGATCTTAACCTTTGCATAGGTAGGAGAGTGGACTCGACAACGTCCTGAAAGTCCCAAAGTATTTAGAATCGTCCATCGACACAGGACACGTGGAAGTCGGGTAGCATTTCATTGAATCATGACTTGGAGTGGTCAAGGGTAGGATTGTACGAACTCACGATTCACAAAATCATGACATGATCGTGGTCATTGGATCCAAGCCACGGGAGAACCGTTGGATCATAACCTCCGCGTGGTATCTTGTATCGGGGGTTCAAAGGTTGAAAGTATTTCTTTTTCACTGTAGAAGTCACGAAGTGTCGAGCATCAAGGGCTCGTGTGAACATGTGGCACATCCGTTCGGTGGGGACTACATGGTTGACAGGTGGTGCAACAACAAGCGCCCAGAGAAAGGTGGAAGCGGGTGACAGGTGGTGGACACATGTCGCCTGGGAAAGAGTCAACCCATTGTTGACTTATCGTGTCTCAGGGATTCGCGAAGGAGGAGCACGAGGGCTCAACACTCCAACTTGCGAAGTCGCGAGATGCGAGTAGTGCTAGTGGTTATCCTAGCCTACGGTTATATGTAGCAGGCGCTAGTGAGGAGGGAGCCATACTCGTATTGCATTTTGGGTATCGGCGTTTGGAGAAAGAGGAGTTGAGAGCCTTGACTCTCTAACTCGCGAGTTGCGAGAGGCGTTTGCGCTAAGGCCAGGTTGTGGTCGCTTGGAGGAGGATAAGGGAAGGGATGGTCTGTGCTAGGCCCCGTAGAAATTCAGGGATTTTGTCCCTCGAAGAAAAGACAAAAACAAATTTAGTCACTATAGTGGGTGTGTGACAATAACCAGTCCAAGACATAAGAAAATAAGGGTAAGAGAAAAATGAAGAATGACACTTGGAAGTGGTGCAACTTCCACAAAAACCCTTGGAACGACACTGATGAATGTTGCTCAAAACAATCATTGGTTGTTGAGATCAAAGATAAGGAGTTGAACCCAGATTCATAAAATAATGGAAAAAGATACATCATTGATGTAGACCCCACTACTACCGTCGTGAATACAACAATTCAACTAGAAGAACCAACAGATCTTGTAGAGGGGGAGCATCTCTTTCATTCAAAGATGTGGGTGAAGGGGATCCCGTTGCATTTCATTGTTGATAGTGGTAGCCAGAAGAAACTCATCTCGGCTAAGGTCGTCAAACAGTTGGGGTTGTCGACAACACCACACCTGAAGCCATACAACATTGGGTGGCTTTGCTAGGGACAACATCTTTGTGTCAGCCAGTAGTGCCACCTGTCCTATGGAATTCATCCCTTCAAGGATGGGATAGTATCTAATGTTTCCCCTCTTGATGTATGTGATGTTATTTTGGGCCAACCATATATGTGGAAACGTCATGTTGTTTATGAGTCTCGACTCTGTAGTGTCATTATTACTCTGGGAGGTCAGCTCTACAGGATACCAGAGGTAGTTCCGACTATTTTTCCACCAAAACAGTTTCGCAAGGTAATCTCTCATACTGCAAAATTTAGCCTCTTCAAAATCTATTCAAAGGATGCACAAAAGGCCACTGCAACCACTATAGCCTAAACACCTTCTATCCAACAGCAGAATATTGCAGAAGAGAAATAATATATATATTTTCAGCTACGATGGTGCCTACACAATGCCCCATAAAGCCCAGAGACAACAGGTTGGTGGAACAGTTTCAACCCCACCAACAACAGGTTCGTGACAACCTTCCACAGACCAAGAATCACAACTTCTTCAACAAGGCACGCTACTCGCCAAGATTCAGATTCAACAAATGCTTTCCCCACTTCCCCGGGTACTCAATGCAATGGAGACCATTGCTTCCTGAGGGGGGTGGGGACTGATCCAGGTGGATATTGGTGGTCACCCACTTGTTCCAAATTCCAATTGACTCATCTTGATAGTTTTCAGTTCAAAACATTTCTCTGTAATGGGGACACTTCTTTGTAATTATGGGTTATTCACTTATGAGGTTTTCTTGAAGCCCTACACAACATCCAAGTGGATATTGGTGACCTCCCATCTAGTCCAATTGGCCTATTTTGGCAGTTTTCATCTCAGTACATCTTTCTTTACTTCCGAGGCCTTTTTGAGGCCTTATACAACATTTTTTGGGTTTTCCACAGTCAAAATATTGTTGAAGTCAAATTTTGATGGTATAATGTGTATTTCTTGAAAATGGCTTTACAACGGACTATCACACACCTAAAATGAATATTGTATGCAAAAGTTACAACCCCATGAAGTTGATGTACTAACTTACCCTAATGAGTCCCACATGAATTTTGGCACTTCATCTCCTAGGGTTATAATTTTTTATGTCTAGGGTTTTGGAATTCATGTTTAATGTAAAAAGGCCTTCAGAGCCTCATTGTACTCACTTCTTGCAAATGAGAATAGCCGTCACATCTCTTCTCAGAGATAAAGCTGCCACCATTTTAGCGAGTCTTGCACTCTTTATTTTACAGTCTTTGTACATTTATCTCACTAATAGAAATCACGTGTTGATGTATTTCTCTGTTTCTAGAAATATTTATGTTTATTGCATTGCAATATCTCTTCTTTCATTTCATTCTGAAAATAATCTGAATCATTGAGTTTCAATGTTCTTTGATCTTGCATGATAAGTTGGATTGTTTGTCAATTTTATTGAGCCTTGATTATCACATTTGATAGGTGTAGGTACTCATCGTCTTTTTCCCATGTCTTCAAGAATACGACTCAGCCAAATTTCTACATAGGTAACATTGCACAATTCCTTATACTCGGCTTCAGTTGAGGACAAGAAAACAATTGGCTACTTCTTGCTGCTCCAAGACATAGTTCCGGATCCTATACTAAATGCATATCTCATCGTGGATTTTCTCTCATCTGGATCTCCTACCCAATCAAAATATGAATAACATGTCAACTCAACATTCAAATTATTAGTATACTCAATACCAAAATCTATAGTCCCTTTCAAATATCAAATGAGTGTCTCTTAGCTATTTTCTAGTGATTGTCATGTGGTTTAGCTATGCATTGACTAAGTATGCTAACTGAATATGCAACATTAGGTATTATTGTGGTTAAATAGTTTAGACTTCCCACCAACTATCTATACAAAATACCATTTACTTATTTTGTATCATCATCATTGCAAATCTTAACTTTTTGTTCTAATGGAGTACACTAGATCACATTCCCTCATATTGAACCTTCTAATTAGTTTCAGTGTATACTTACTTTGAGTGATCAAAGCCTTACCATATTCCCTCCAAACCTCAATGCCTAAACAATAATGCATCTAACCAAGATCCTTCATTTCAAATCCTTGTGATAGTTGTCTTTTGATCTCATCAATCAATTTTGTAGCACTTCATGTTATGATCAAATCATCAATACACAATGAAATCAAAGCAACATTCAAATTTTTGTTAGGGTCCTAACCTCCCTAACCCCTCAAGTAGATAGAATAATATGCTTTCCTATGTAATAAACATCAACATTAGTAAATAAGGACAATGTAATAATGTGAACGTGTCTAATGTAAGAATACTTACTAGCATGTTCCACCTCTAGAAAGTTCTTCCTCTAGAATGTTCTCTGGAAAATAGAAATATTATAAATAGGGGTAGAAAGCATGGAAAATATTTTTCCTAAGAATCNACTTGACCTCTGATCTGTTGGAGGTTGCCCCGTTGAAGAGGCAAGTGAACCTAGTTATCGAAATAATAAAGGTATCATTTCTGGAACCAATTCTATCAATGTACTCCCTATTTTGTTTTCTTTATGCTAACAATTTTTATAACAATCATATTTCTGCTATCCATAATTCCATATGGTACCTTATAAGTTGTATCAAAGCACTTTCCTCTTCAGATTTGTAGAATTTTTTTTTTCCAGTCTAAAGACGTGTACTGCCGACATCTTTAAAGCACAATGATATGTCGTTCGACGGGTAAAACTACATTTGGGGAATTCTACACACAGGAAATACAGACAATTTCACATGGTTACTCGAAACACCTTGTTTCACCCAGTTGGAAACCTTTGTAACCCTTGTTTGTACCCCTTTGAGTAGTACCATAATAGACAACACCTATACATGACCATTCACTCTCATGTACCCTTGGGTATATAGGAAATCCCATAGGTCTCCTAAAACTAGTTGTAGACCAGCCAATAGACCGTCTGACAAATACAGTGGCACCGAGAACAACACTTGGGAAGACTAATATTGTGTACCTAGGTGATCAGATAGTATGGCTAAGGGTATGGTCGATCCTCCTTAGTTAATTCCCTAAGATATTAGGTCGAGTAATACTCTTGAACGTCGTTGGTATATCAGAGAGTTATAGAACAAGGATGACCCTTATCCATAGGAACCCACAAAACCCTAACCCTTGTTGCTAGAAAAGAACAAAAAAACAACAAAGTGGAAATTTTGCAGTGCAACCTTGCTTCCTACATCCAAGTTGTGAAATTACTACACAATTTTAACTATAAAAAATTTGGGCATTATGTCACTGCAATATTATTCAGACATGAGTATAACTTCGCAAGATTTTTTTAAAAGTATAATGGTCTCATCGATACTCTTGTTTGGGACCTATCTCACTGGATTCCTCTCTTCTCACTAATTGCAGTGGTACCCCTCACTTATAATCATTTTTATATGTGGACCCACCAATCCTCACTGACACCCTTATTTGATACCTATTCCATTGGATTCCTCTCTTCGCACTAATCTCGATGGTACCCCTCACCTATAATTTGTTTTTATGGACCCACCCACCCTCCCTAGCACCCTTATTTGGAACCTATTCCAATGGATTCCTCTCTTCACACTGATTGCAGTGGTATCCCTCACTCATAACCCCTTTTTTGTGCAGACCCACCATCCCATTTATTTCCCTCTTATATCCTAGATAGTCCACACCCGCAACCAAGAATTTGACAGTCACACCCTTTCCTTGAACAACACCCACAACCAGACCAAGAATGACATCAAGTAAATCACTTCAAATATTTCTACCCTCAATTCCAAATTTGACACTTTTTTTAAAAATGTGAAAAACTCGAGAGCAATGATTAGTCAGTTTCGAGGCCCTACCTCCTCTGAACAACCTTCACACCCAGAGGGCACTTCCTCATCCCATTCCATGACCTTTCATTCTAACCCCCTTCATGGTGATCTTCATCTTCCCAAATTTGAGGTGAATAAACTTGATGGATTGAACCCCATAGGCCGGGTCACTCAAATGGAACATTATTTCTCGTTGCATGGTATTACTGATAATTTGATCAAACTTCATGTCAGTGTTCTTTATTTGGATATTAAACGCTGGAAATGGTGTAAAAATTCACACCGAGAGTATATTTCCTGGACCCAATTTGTTGCATACCTTTGTGAATTCTTTGACACCAACACACATTATTTGAGCCATTTGACCAAGCTTAAATAGTCTGGTATAATGGAAAAATACATCGTTGCTTTCGAACAATTGAATTTTATAACAGAAGGCATGTTCAAAAACTTCTTCTAGGAATGCTTTATTAGTGGCCTTAAGGATGAAATCCGAGCTCATATCATAATGGCTCGTCCCCAAACCTAGCTTACAGCTACTCATCGTGCCAAAAAAGCATAATAGGTAGTCTCATCCTAAGTCCAAAATCCCTCCTTTATTCTCCACTCCTAGCCCACCAATCCTATTCGTCCTTCCCCTCCTCTTAAGATCCAATAATTAATCAATGCATAAATGGTTGAACACCAACTTAAGAGTCTTTTCTATAACTAAAATGAAAAATATTTTCCAAGGCAAAAGTGTAAGGAGGAAAAAAAAATTATGGCCATTTTTGACGACTTTTCTGAAGAGTCTGGCAATGTTTCCCATTCTAAAGATCTGCCTGAAGACGATGATCATAAATCACCCTCTGATCCACTAGAAGTTGAATTTCTTATCTCTTTGAATGCCCTCACTAGTATCTCTACTCCCCAAACCCTTAAGTTAATTAGTTATCTCAAGCATCGAAAATTCATTATCCTAGTCGACAATGTCAACACCCATAATTTTATTCATCGTTGAATTGCTCAAGTGACCCTGTCCTATATTTGTGTAGTCAATAACTTTTAAATCATGATTTCTAATGAAAACTCCATGAAATATGGGGGTCATTGTGAAAATGTGTTCTTGCAAATTGGTCATTATAACCTGAAAATATCACATGTTTTCTATTGACATGGGTAGTTATGACATTGTTCTAGGTGTTGAATGATTATGTACACTAAGGAATTCAAGAAAGTAACCATAAATTTCCAACATGATGGACAATAGTACCATTTCCAAGGCATCACAACAAGTTTCCTCGAGATCATCGGTTCACACCAATTGGAGAAATTGGTCAAAAAAAGACAATTCTGGCATTATTGCCCAACTCCATGTCATTCAAGTAGTTGAGACCCCCTCACCTATTGTTCGCCTCGACATATACAATTTATTCTCTCCAAACACCAATATGTTTTTGACAACCCCCAAGGAATTCCCCCTTCTTGTGGTGCCCATGATAATTCCATCCCACTTGTCCTTGGTAGTCTTCCTCCCAATGTTTTCCCTTATCGTCACCGATTTGCCAAAAAAATTGAAATTGAGAAAATTGTTCAAGAATTACTAGCGATAGGTGTTATTCATCCTAGTACCAAACCTTATTATTCTCCTGTCATCATTGTACTCAAGAAAGAAGGTGCGTAGTGCATGTGCCCTAAATTTTGAGCCCTCAACAAAATTACCATTAAAGATAAATTTCCCATTTATGTCAATGATGACCTTCTACATCAACTAAGTGGTGTTCAGTTCTTTACCAAACTTGATTTTCATTCTGGATACCACCAAATATGTATGAAAGAGGTTGATATTACCAAAACTTCCTTTCAAACTCATGAAGTCCATTATGAGTTCTTGGTCATGTCCTTTGGTTCATGCAATGCACCTTTCTACTTTCCAAAGTCTCATGAATCATGTCTTCTACCCTTTCTTTTAGAAATTTGTATTGGTATTCTTTGATGATATTCTCATTTATAGTAAAACTTGGCATGACCATCTACCCCCTGTGGATCAAGTCTTACACTTATTGTTTTAGCCCAAACTCTTTCTCAAACAGTCTAAATGTTCTTTTGTAGCTCTTGAACTAGAGTACTTGGGAAATATTTTCGGCAAGGATGGTGTTTGTGTGGATCCTAAGAAAAACAAAGCTATGAAGGACTGGCCCCATCCTAAAACTCTTAAAATTTTGAGAGTTTTCTTGGGTTTGACGGGATATTATTGCTAGTTTTTTCAGAATTATGGAAAAATTGCAGTGCGCCTCCCTACTCTCGTTAAAAAAAATGCTTTCAGTTGGACTCCCACGGTTGATCAATCCTTCCAAGCCTTGAAAGTAGTTATGTGTATGACTCTTGTTCTGGCATTACCTGGCTTCAAAAACACTTTTGTTTGGAATGTGATGCTTCTGAGGAAGGCATTGGGGCAGTTCTCATGCAATATGGAAGACCTTTAGCTTTCACTAGAAAACAACTATTTGAGATACACTTGGGAAATCCACCTATGAAAAGGAAATGTTGGCTATTTTTCATGTGGTAGATTTTTGGCATCCTTACTTGCTGGGGAAACACTTCCAAATTAAAATTGATCATCATAACCTCAAATATTTTTTGGAACAAAGTGTTTCATCCCCTAAGCAACAAATATGGTTGACCAAAATGTTTGTCTATAATTATGAGATCATTTACAAGAAGGAAAAATAAATGTGGTTGTTGATTCTCTTTCATGGAAATATGAAGAAGATGGGTCCCTCTTTTCACTCTCCTTTATTGTCTCATATTGGTTTTAGGAAGTTCATCGGGAATGCTTCTATGATCCCAAACTTTCTTGCTTAATCCAACAATTGCAACAAGATCCTCATGCATATTCGAGGTACTATTGGCACAATGAGGAGCTTCACTATAAAGTTTGCTTGTATTTGAGAAAACAATCTCACTTTAAATTCACTGTTCTTTTTGAAATTCATTCTTCACCAACCGTAGGGCATTCAGGTTTTCACAAGTCATGTGAACAGATCCAATGTTCGCTTTTTGGGAAGGTATGAAACAAGACATCCACACTTTTGTGGTTGAATGCGATACTTTCCAACACAATAAGGGGGGAAACAATCAAACCTTTTGACATACTCCAGCCTCTCCCTATTCCACTTGCTATATAGACTAATATTTCTATGGACTTCAATGTTGGATTTACCCAAATTGGGCAATAAATAAGCCATCATGGTTGTAATTGATCGTCTTTCCAAGTATGCTCATTTATGTTCCCTCCAACACCCGTTCAAAGCATCCATTGTGGCCCAAAATTTCATGGAAAATATCTTCAAACTCCATGTAATGCCCCACTCTATTATATTTGATTGTGATCCCACTTTCACTTGAAACCTTTGAAAATAATTATTCAAGCTCCAAGGAACCTAATTGTATCTCGGCACGACCTATCATCCCTAGAATGATGGTCAAACAAAAGTTGTCAACAAGTGTTTGGAAACATATTTGAGGTGTTTCTTGTTTGACTAACAATCTCAGTGGATTAAGTGGTTACCACTCATTGAATTGTGGTACAACACGTCTTACCATGGTGCTACTCACATGACTCCCTTTGAGGTGGTCTATGGTTAAAAGCCACCTTTTGTATTATCCTACATGCCTAGTGTCTCCAAGGTCCAAGACATTGAAAAAACCCTTATAGTCTGAGCTACCATTCTACATACTCTCAAACAGAATTTGGTCCTAGCTCATAATCACATGAAGAAACAAGTTGATCATAGTCATTCAAAATGTCAATTTTCTAAAGGGGACTAGGTGTTTCTTCATCTGCAACCTTAGAAGAAAACATCCCTCAAAGTAGATCACTTCGAGAAACTTGCTCCAAATTTTTATGGCCCTTATACAATCCTCAAGTGTGTGGGGCCCATAACTTACAAGTTAGCTCTCCAAAGTCACTCTAAGCTTCATCTAGTTTTTCATGTTTCCTTCTTAAAGAAAGTGATTGGAACCAAGTGCCAGATTCAAACCAGTATCCTTGAATTGGATG
>SNQJ01S0099153.1:54384-80000 GCA_010110895.2 Picea sitchensis | reverse complement strand
AAATTAATTTAGATTGCAATAGTTTTATGTTTTCCTCATGTTGACTTACCTGTGTTTGGCTTATTTGTTCTGACTGATTCATTTTCTCAAGATCGTATTTAAGTCTCTCGATTTTCCATTGATTAGTTACTCTGGATTTCTTGAAACCTTTATTTGCCTCATCTCTGGGATTCGCCTCTACAGTTGCTACCCAAGACTCCAATTTTTTGATCAAGAGGTTCTTTTGTTTCAAGCATTCCTTCAAAGTTCCAACTGAATATTGGTTGGTTGTTTTGTAAGCCCCAAATGTTCCTTCTACCTCATCGACGAATTCTTCCTCTTCCAAGGCTTCTCCATCTGTTAGGATTTTTTATTTTTTAGCTACTGTGCCTACTCTTTGGTATCTTTCTTTCTTCACCACGACCTTCCTTTTCTTACTGAAGAAGAATTCACTAGGAGGCAACTCTTCTACAGAGATAGGTGTCACGTCCTCCTTGAATATCCACTCTGTATCGGGGTTCCCCTTTGTGAATTGTAAGGGAGTGACAAATGCAATGGGGTTGTCGATTTCCTTGGTAACTATCTCTAGGTTTCCTTATTCTTGGTTGGGGATCTCTTCTTCCTGATTCGAGATATCGGTTTCCTCTATCTTGTCCCGAGTCTCTTGTTTGCTAGGGTTCACGCTCATTGAACTTTTATCTTCTGCTTGTTGTGTACCCGGAGGTTGTGAGTTTCTGCCCTGTAAAACTTTGGGGTGGCAACTTCTCTTGTGCTCTTGGAATTTATAAAAATCAACCATATCACTGGGAAACAGAGCTTGAACCCAGCTTAAGACTTCAGAGTAGGACCTCGCACCTCGGAATATTTCATCATGAGGTGAGTCTTCGTGTTCGTATCTCTTCAGCCCACAACTCACCATGTGATTACTCACAACCTTATTAGGGTCGTGTTTCTTAAACTCAATGTCTACCAATTTCATTTCCTCCAAGGCCATAGCCTCTACTTTGGCATGGAAAAAATATAATAAAGAATATGTACCAATGTGAATGGGAAAAGGTGGCCATACCTTCTTCGATACTCCTTTGATCTCCTTTCTTATCCCGCCGAGCACAGTTCTTCTGGTGATTTCGCGACATACTAGCTTGTCTGGTAAGAATAGAGGTAGAGCATACGAGGGGGACAAAGGTGCCAAAAACCCTAATATATGAAAACTCCACTTCTATATACCAATATTCCACGCTTCTCAGGTTGGCCTTGATGTTATCTGAAATCCTGGGAGGCGGATGGTCGAAGATGGAGACATGCATTGGTACCATAACCTAGTTGAAAATCTCGTAGACGAATTCTTTGGCTTTATCTTCCCAGAGTTTCGAGTGGTAGACATGAATAGGATCTACATTAGTTGGAGTCCATCTCCAACTCATTAATGAGAAAGGTGTCATGAAGAAAATAGTTTCCATGATGTAAGAAGACATAAAGAATGAAGATGCTTTCCCACTCGTATTTTGTGCTCGATATTCTGTAATTTGATTGGTTAGACTGTCTCACAACAATTTGGCCCAGTCAAAAGAAAATCCCTCAGCTACTATATGAATAAGCAGTACCCATGGGAGAAAAAAGTGAGTGGTGTCCTCCTTCCCATATAGTCTACAGGCCATCATCGCTATATACATGAATTGTGGCACTAAAGATGAGATTGAATAAATTCAATGAGTATCGGCCCTAAATTTTGCGGGGTGTGAAACCCAGTGTTTGATCAGATCGGATAAGCTTTTATCAAACTGCTCACATTACTTATTTTTGAAACCCTCTAAGAATTCGGCATTGTGAGTAAGGTTTGGTGTGGGAGACAATTTATACATTTCCTGTAAACGCTCTGGGCCGAATGTCCCAATTTCCACCTTCTTCTCATTGAATATTGTCCTAGTAGGGATGTCTACATGGTCCAGTGCCCATCTAATCATATCATAATAGGGAAAAATACATGGACTTGTTTCTATATTGTGCATTTCTGATTGAGCGATGATTTTGTATTTGGTGGACAAGTCGTCTTTCTCGTTATCCCTGGAATCATTTGGACAATTTATCAACTCAGATTGCAGAATGTTGGAGACATACATCCATGTTTTCACAGTATTGATACTTCTAGGTGAGGTATCAGAAATAATATCTAAACCTTGACCTGGACTCTCGGCAACTACCTTGGATGATTTTCACGGAGCCATGATATAGAACCTTGCAATTATATCCCCTGTCACAGAAAATGAAAACATAGACAAAGGTTATCTTGGTGAACTAGCTCTGCGCAAATTAGAAAGAAACCTAAGATAATGACTGAAACCTTTTCCCTTTGACCACTTAAATCTGTGCGAGTCCTTGCTGACAGAACATTTAAATCATTTAATATAAATATTTAGAAATAAAACGGGATCTTACTATCAATCACCTCACTAAATTTCTAATAAATTCCATAAATGTTTGATAATTCGTGATTCGAGAGGATCGCAACAATGTTTAATTCTTGGTCCGTAGGTTGTACGGGTTGAAGGTTGTTTAAGGTGTTAATTATTCCAATTCAACCTTTTAATTAAGTTCATTTAGTCCTTAATCCCCTTTTTGGCGTTTGTAGTATCAAATGATTTTACTCCTAATCTTTGAACCACAAACCCTGAATTTGCGATAGTGTGATTTGATTGATTAACTGTGATTTGAATTAAGCTTTTAATTAACCACGATTAATTAATGAATATCACAACTTCGCGGTTTGGAGTTACAAACGTGTTGTTTTTGAGGTAACAACCGTCGAGTCGTGAAATCGTGATAAACATTAACTATGGCTTAAATGTCATTATTCTTTTTATTAACCAGATTGACTTAAAGCAATTTCGCAACTTCGCATGTCGGAGGTTCGAAGGGCGTTTGACGTGTAACTCTCAAAATGTGAGAGAATAAGGTAATGAAAGTTGATAATCCCTTCTTAGTGGTTCAATAATGGTGATTAAAACTAAACCAACTATTGTCATTTTGCGTGTCGGGATACTGGGGCTTTGGTATGTATAATCGTGATATAAACGAAATCCTGAAATATGACTTTTTAGGATTAAGCGTATTGTTTCACTACTTAGAAAATAGGTGGCTCCAACCTTTGATAACTAGAGTATTTGAAAAATACAAGTGTTCTAACATAGGCTCCAACTAGGGATCTTGTCTCCTTGTGGGATGAGAAGAACAACATACCAAGCGCCTTTATTGGGTAAATGGAGTCATTAGTTTGTTTCTGCGAAACTTGTCCAGAAAGAGGATACATAGGGAGAAAGGGGGTTTCAACCTTACTTCTAAAAGATTTCAAACTTAATCACTCACTTATCTCAATATTAGTCCTCCTTCTCCTCTAATACTGAATTCAGGTTTTCTCAAGACGATCAAACCAACCTTGGGGATTTGAATAGGTTCTGTTGATTTTGCTTGCATTAAGGTGAAGTAACTTCAATGTTTTTAATCAGGGAGTCCTGCACGCACCTGGGATGTAGATCAAGTTTCAAAGAAAAATAATTACCAGAGTACGATACAATTCATGTGTAACAGTCTTACATATATTTTAGACATTGCTTCACTGCCAGCGAGCCTATTCAGTACCCCAGTGAAGTTGTCTGATTCCCTTTATTAAATTTCCTTTCACCACTTCAAGCTATAAATTTGCATTTAAATGTTGAGATGAGGGCAATCATTTTATGAATTTTCTTTCATCATCTCTTTTCGGACTATAAGGGGGCAATCAATTTTTTGAATTTCCTTTCACCATCTGTCTTACATTTTCCTTTGCCATGAAGTGGGGGCAATCAATTAGTAGAAAGTATACTAGGGGTAATATCTGTGTATAATTTTTCACCCGAGGTCTGTTAACTCACTTTGATTACTCTGGATCAATTTTCCTTTGACCTTCTAAACATCTTAGTTGGTAGGAAAGCTTTAGGGGAGAGTTTATTTCCAGGGGCCTTCTTTTGAGCAAGACTAATCGTCAAGACATGTTGAAAAAACCAAGGGAGCTAGGATTAGCCTAAGCATATCTTAGTTCAATGAGAGCTGAGGGTTCGCAAGAACTTGCTGCCTTTTTTGTTGGCGTTCAGAAAAATCGTTTGTCGGCTTTAAGAGATAAAGTGAAACCTCTTTTCCCTCTGTGAAAACCATGGGAAGATATCAGGATTCAAGGGGAAATAATCAAATATTTGGGACAGAGCAACAAAGAAGGTTTCAGATTTCATAAGCACATGAATTATAATGCAATCCTCACTGCTGGAACTTTTTTCTTATTTAGGACGCTTCACTTCTTCTGTTTTATTTTGATTATTTTTATCTTATCCAGGGGAAATTTTTAGAATCCACAGTAAAAAATTATTCTTTTGGTAATCCATCGAGTGAAAAAGTTCATACTCATGAGACTGTTATTGCACCTAGGTGACCTTCATTTGAAATCTAGGTATTTAGGGAATTCATACCTTTGCCTTACCATTTCATTCTCATCTTAGTAAATTATCTTTTATCACCTGTTTCGGGCGAATCGGTTTCCCAATACATGACCGTCTGTTTTCCTCTTTATGATGTTTGGGCTATAAACCAGAATCCTGTAAGAAAGCAAAACGAAGAGCATCAGGATTTTAAAATTTACGGAATTCAATGTGTTGAAAATTTCGTATCACTAACCTGTTTTATTTGTGATGAAAAAGAAAATAAAACTTACCGAAAAGATATAAAAACAGAAACACAAACCGATATATACAGTGGAATTTTGGAAATAATTTATTGCATATAGTGCTTGAGATAGCACCCGTTGATAGGGGCGTTAAGGGTTTTACTGTCCAAATTTTCTAATAGAAACATGTTCTTCCCTTTAGAAGCTGTGACTTTGAATGGGCCATACCATATATGGTCAAATTTTCCATGTTTTGTCGAGTCTTCCCTTCTAGCATCCCATTTCAAAACTAAATCACTAGGGAGGAATTCCCTGTCTTTAGCCTTATGATCGAAAAATGCTTTCATATTGTCTTGATACTTATGAAGTCTTTCATCTACCTCCATTCTGTTCTGCTGAACTTCGATCAACTAATTTATTCTTCTTGTGATGTGATTTGGTTCTTCTTTTTCATCCTGCCAAAGTTTCATCATGGGTAGGGCCAGATTTATGGGTAGCACTACATCGGTCCCATATACCATTTGAAAAGGAGAAGTTTCAATTGATTTATTGGTGCCTATTTGATTCGCCCACAAGGCGTACTTGAAATGCACATGCCAAGATTTTTTTGTTTTCGTTCAACACTTTCTTAATTATGGTAATTAAGATTTTATTCGATGATTCGGCGAGCCCATTGCCTTGGGGGTAGTATGTTGTAGAATGGCCCAATATAATATTGTATTTTTGGCAAAATCTGACCATTTCCATATATTTGAACGCCTGGGCATTGTCTGTAACTATTTTTCTGGGATAGTCGAATCTAGATAGTATGTTTTCTTCCAGAAAATCTATCACCACTAAATTTGTCTCTCTTCTGGTTGGAATAGCTTCCACCCATTTGGTGAAATAATCAGTAGCGGTCAGGATCCATCTATGTTGAGCTCTAGAATACGGGTTAATCTCGCCTATAAAATCCAACCCCCATTGTTGAAATGGGGCTTCCGTTTTAACCGAGACCAAAGGTAATGCTGTGATTTTCTGCTTGCCTACGAACAATTGGCAAGAGTTACAGGCTCTGATTTTAGTATTGACATCTAAAAATAGTTTAGGCCAGTAATATCCTGCCCTCAAGATTTTATAAGTTGTTTTTCTCCACATGTGATGTCCTCCACATACCCCCTCGTGAAATCAGTTTATGACTTTTTCGGTTTCTGACTGGACCAAACAAACTGGTAGAAATCCTAGAGGGTCTTTCCAATACAATTGGCTTTCGGATTCACAGTACTTTATTGCATGCAATTTCAGTGTGATGGCTTTAGATGGAGATAAATCACTCAGGCAGTTCAGGGTCAGAAGGTACGATACTATGTCTTTATACCAACCTGATGAGGCAAATTTCTCTTCAATTCTGATTGCAGCTATTTGGTCATCAATTTCATCTATGTCCACACATCCTTCGTATCCTTGCAGGTTGTTTATTCTGAGTGCTCTAAAATTTGATTCAGCTAAGAGCTTAGCCAAACCCTTTCCTTTTACAAGTTTCGTCGTTTTGACCTCTAGATCAAATTCTTGAATTTTAGCAAGCCACCAACCCCTCTTCCTGTCACTGTCGGGCTGCACCAATATATCATTTACAGAGTTGGTGGGCACATATGCAATTACCTTGGAGTGTAACACATAGTTTCTGAAGGCCCTTAGTGCCTTTACCATAGCGTATGCTTGCTTTTCCATTATGTCATATCTCAATTCAACATCTCTAAGGCTCTTATTGAAGAATGCTATTGGTTTGTCGAAACCCTCTTTGTTCTTTTGGAGGAGTACTGCCGCAATTGTGTGTTCAGAGGAAAATGAGAAAATTAGAAACTCTTTAGTTAATCAGGGTTAGCCAGCATAGGTGCTTCGCCTATAAATTTCTTGATACGCGCAAACGACGCTTTGTCTTCTGCTGTCCATTTGACTTCGTTGTTCTTTTTCAGCATATCTGTGATCAATTTCACGATTTCAGCAAAATTAGGGATAAATCTCCTCAAAAGATTTATTTTTCCTAAAAATGATTGGGTTTCCTTTACATTTCTAGGAATATTATGGTGTCTATAGCTTCGACCCTTTTAGGATCGATTTTAATTCCGTCTCGAGACACAATATGGCCCAGGAGTTTACCTTCTTGCATCACAAAGTGAGATTTCTTGGGGTTTAAGGACAAACCAAATTTTTGACATTTCTCGAATGTTTTCTTGAGATGTATCAGATGATCTTCATCAGATTTAGAAAAAACAGTCATATCATCAAGGTAAATGACCACGAATTTATCTCTCTCACCGACGAAAGCGATATGCATAGCACATTAGAAGGTAGCACCTGCATTCATTAAACCAAAAGGCATTTTGTCATACATAAATGTGCCCCAAGGGGTAGTGGAGGTTGTTTTCTTTTTATCATGCTTGCTGACAGTGATCTGATTATAACCGGAAAACCCATCGATCATTGACATTCTATTTTCCCTAACCACCTTCTCCAAAACGTGATCCATTTTGGGAAGCCAATAATTGTCTTTGAGGGAGGATTTATTTAGATTTCTAAAATATACACAGAGTCTGATCTCTCCACTCTTCTCCCTAACCGGGACCAGGTTAGCTACCCAGTCAAAGTATCTCAGTGGCACAATTATTTTTTCATCCAAAATCTTTTTAACTTCCTTTTCGACCACGGGCAATAAAATGGGATTGATTTTCCTGAGTTTCTTTCTAAAAGGTTTAACACCGAGCTTCAAAGGTATTTTGTGTTCGATCACATTAGTTTCATAAGTTATCATCTCATCATAAGACCAAGCGAACACGTCTTTATACTGCTGGAGTAAATATGCATACTTACCTTTCATCTCAGGGGGAAGATATTTTGATATCTTTACTATTCTAGGATCCTCTTTGGTCCCTATATTGCAATCTTCAACTTCTTTTGGTTGAGGTTGTAAAGAATATTTTAGGTGCATGTCATTTTGGTCAAACAATCTTCTAGAGGGATTCGTCCTTTCAGAATCTGATTGTTTTTTAATACGAAAATACGATGATTCATGATCTTTTCTTGGAAATCTTGAGGATCCTCCCCTTATTGCATAATCCAATTATGGTCATTTTGGTTTTCTTGGTCAATGTGAGTTTCAGTGAAATCATCCACCATTTCAAGGAATTTTCTGATATGTTTGTCATCTTCAAAGACCTACCAGTGTTGTATATTATTCGGTATGGAGGGTCTGTGCCTCGCCTCTATATGATACTTTAGTTTGAACGCTATAAGAAGTGTGAAAGTTGAGGCTGCTTTGTCTAATGAATTGGTTTTTGGGTTTTCTGCACGTGGAATGTAATGAACATTTCCTGATGATAAATGTTTTTCCATTACATCCCAGGTGCAATTTCTGTAAGATCTTAATCTCAGGTGCTTGGCCAGGTATTTCTGATTTATCTTCTTCACAATCAACTCTACATCTCCATATACTTCCAAGTTATTTATGTTCATCTTCTTAGCAGCTTCTAGTCCCAAGACTAGGGCTTCATACTCACATACATTATTTATGTATTCTATGTCCCACTGTAGTCTGTAAGAAAAGGGGACAACAAATTCATTTTTAGCTACTACAAAAAGTACTCCTGTACCTGCTCCTTCACCTGACGAAGCACCATCAAAAAACATTTTCCAAATCCCAGTGTTATACACATTTTCATCTATCTTTTTTGATTTATTTTCCTCTATAAAATTTTCTTCTATACAATTATTTACACCATCATCAAAAGATAAAATACAATTTCCCAAGTCCTGATTGGCGACATAAAAAGGATAATTATTAGGATTTTGTGGATCACTTATTGTATATGCTAACTGTGTCTCTCTGTATAACCAAGTGAACTTTCCGCCAAAAACATGAATCATGGCGTAGGTCATGTCTAGTTGAAGAGATCCCCCAAGATTGGATCCCCAAGACCTAGATAAGAGAAAACCATAGTTCAGAGGTATATCAACGATAACTACATCCATTAGAACGTTTTTTACCGGAACCTATGCAAGATTTACCACTAGATCTTTGATCATGCCCATACACTTAATACTCCTTGAATCGAAAGAATACAGGTCTCTGTATGGCCTAGTGATTTTGAGTCCTAGTTTTCCCATAATAGACTTGGGCATCACGTTATGTGAGGCTCCATAATCCAACATGCAATTGTGTAACAGACAATCATGCACATTTAGTGTAATGTAGAAAGGAGTGACGGTATCCCTGACACCTTCAAAATGTGAACCAAAATTTATATTAGGCTTTTCATATTCCAAATTTATCACGTCAGATTGACTCTCTAAATCTGAAAAATTGATCATCGTGGTTATTTTCTTTCAGTATACAGGATTCTTTGCCAATTCGACCAGGGGTATTGGTATCTTGATCTTATTTATCTCATATTCTAGGCTGAAACCTCCCACAATTTTATCTATTTCTTTGGTTGAAGATTCAGTCTCCTTCCTTTATAACTTATTTGTTTGCATTGCTTTATTTTCAGTTAGTTTTGTTTCCAAAGTTTGCATTCCGGCTATCTTAGCTTTCCCAACTTGGATCTCAGACTCCTTTATTTTGGTATTCTGTGAGTCTACTCCCTTTATTTTGGAATTTTGCGTCTTAGTGTCTTTTAGAGTGGGATCATATGTTTCACCTCTTGGCAGAACTTTATTTGGTTGAGTAGTTGACACAGATTTATTTTTAGGCCTCATATTGTACTTGTGTTGGAGCTCGGCCATTATAATATCAACCATCCCTTGATAGGTAGAATCACCTGCATTATTTATGTTGTTATCTTTATTTGACGGTTGTTCTGTGTTCAAAGACCTCTCATAATCTTCCTTGGTTAGATGAGGTTGTACACAATCCTCGCCCAAATTTCTAACGTCTTCTCCTAGATCCTCAAACTCTTGTAAGTCATTTCCTCCTATAAAATTTTCATTTTTTAAAGGAGTTTGATTTTTTTGGTCTTCATTTTTAATCTATCTTTGTTGAATTTGAGGATTGGGGTTTCTTATGAAATCTCTCTTAACGAATTGATATACTTTGGATTGATCTAGCTCCATCCTCGCAATTTTATTTGATAGCTCTTTTATTATCCTAGCCATATCATCCATTTTATCATCTGAGGACCTCACTGATCCTAAAAGTCCCGCTTGTTCTTTAAAACGTTTGGTCTCCTTGTTTCCCATTTCTAATTTTGTTTTTAGTTTACTAGAAGCCATCATGTTTGACTCAATCTCCATGGCATCATCTTGCATTCAGGTTAGGTCCGCCCCTCTCCTTTCTCTCAGTAAAAGTGTGAAATCAGGTTTGAAGGCTCCCACAAAGGTTACCTTGGCTGCAGGTTGGGACGGTTTAACTTCGATTGGGATCTTATTATATACTTTGTTAAATATTTGAATGAATTCCATAATGGTTTCTGAATTTTTTTTCTTCAAAGATCCAAACTCAGTCAGATAGCATAAATGGTCCTTCCTTTCGCCCCATTGTCTAAGAAAGGAATCTTCTAGAGCATCTTAGGATAATATCGAACCTACGGGCAGACTTCGAAACTAGGTTCTCACCTGAACTTCAAAAGTTTGGACAAACAACTGTGAATACACATGATGTTCGAGACCTAGGATATCTGCAAATTGATCATAGAAGTTTATATGTTCGGTCTTGGTTAAATTCTCCCTTCCCCTTATGGAAATTAATTAGGTTTTCATGTAGTTTCAGTAGGAGTCATGAGAGTCCCAGGGGACCAAAGGCGTATGTGGAATCTACTTTCAGAAATCCTGGGGGGTGGAAGTGGCCTTATTTTACTCCTCACTCTATAGCAGCCCCAATTCTGCTCCTCAGGTAGGCAGCCATAGACTCTAGGAGGCGGTATGTTGTACAAAGGGTTTGGAAGATGTATAGCAGATCTTTGGCTTCTTAGGAGACAAGAAATATGAAAATAAGTGGAAATGGGATCTGAGGGCTTGGTTCACCAGTTTACCAAGATGTAAATGAGGGAACCTACATGGCTATTGGAATCCAGTGTATATTTATGTTATTCAAGACTTAGTGAGGTGGGAATCTAAGCCCGAAGTTGGAGGGACATCCAATCGACACAGAAGCTTCTGGGGATTTCACCTTAGTTTATCTGAGGGGATAATTAGAGTATGAGTTTGGTTAATTTTCGGAAAGCTAATTTTGGGTTTTAGGGTTTCGACCCTGCGATATCTTCATTCTTGGAAGGGTTTGATAGAGCTTCTTCACAAAGTCACACTTTAAGTGGAATATTGGCCCTTCGTTGTGTGTGTGTCTAAGGTGGTAGACCGCTGAGTGGATTGTAGGAACCTCTTCAGTTTTAGTATTTTTTGGGATCGAGAACAAGCATGTCACATTTGCCATGGATTTTTATTAAGTGTTCCTTGACCGTATGCCGACACTTAACATGGAGTCTGAATGAATAATAAAACTTAGCCTTTAGAGGTGTTCACTCTTTGTTCACTATCAAAGTAGAAACTTGAAAATGTTGTTCTCCCAGGGGAAAATGATTTTGTATCTTTGTCCCTGATGTGATTGCCAAAAAGATGTTGTTCAATTAAATGCTTAAGGCTATAAATTTCTGATTCTAGGCATCCAAAAAGGGTGAAATATGTAAGGAAGAAAACAACTGGGAAAATAAGCTAAGGATGATTCACATTTGTATGGGTCTAACTTCCAATTGTTCTTGAATGTTTATGTCCATTCAATGGCTGCCCATGAGCGTTGAGGGAGTTTGGCCACAGTAGTAGTTTTTTAGAATGGTATCGAAAAGGTTTAAAGTGAGGCTAGTTTGATCTAAGAGACTGGGTTCTATATTTGAAATTTGTCTTGCCACACATGTACATTCCTTAAAGGAACAAGTTTTTATAAAAGTGTTGGTTTGTTGTTTCAACTTTTAGATTATCTGAGAAAGAATCCCCAAAATGAATTAATAATTATACTTGAAATCAAAATTTGTTTTATGGCGGGTTAAATTTTAAAAACCATGCATGAAACGTAAGAAAACATAGAGTACATTGAACAATGTAGGGCATCAATTAGGCAAGAATGGCACCTTGTGAAGAAGAGAGAAAATAAGCAGAAACTTTAATGAAGCATATGATGTAGAAATCTAAACAATTCCACGAGGTCCTTGTGCACAACTGATAGTCGATACTGAGGAAAAGTTGTAAATGATTAGATGACTAAAATAATTAATCACCACGGTAGGGGTTGTACTAAATTGCAGCTAAGCATTCATTAAAGACACATATGAGAAATGATGTGAAATGAGAAATACTTGGAAAAGAAACATAACCAGTGTGTGGAAAAAGAGTCTTTGATGCGTGTCTTTATTAATTATGGTGAAAGAAATATTCTTTGGTACAATCGATCAAAAGGAAAAAAGCCTTTGTTCTATGTTTCAAAATTATACTTATATAATATTAAAATGCTTTGAATTCTAATCGTTCTAAAATTTTTGGTTACAAATGGAAAATGAAGCGTTTCACTTCCTTGTATCTTGTCTTCCTCCACATTATTATTTGCCCATGATTTTGGTCATCATGATGATGTATTGATGATGTATTGATGGTGGTGTACTCGGGCTCTTCATTAGAACTTTCTCAAGAGAAAAATTTTTCTTCTCTCTTTCGGAAATATCATTTTAGGAAGGTTGGTAGCAATAATATGTTTACTTTCGCGGGGTATAAATTCTGTGAGCTATATGTAAGCAGAGTCTTGAGAAGTTATGCTGTGTATAACTACTAGGGTCTTGGTACTTATAAAGAAGAGAAAAAGAAGAATTCTCGAAGCTTCTAGAAGGGAATATTCTGAAAGGATGAGATGGAATTGAAGGTTATCAATCTTGGCTTTCCACGATATTTTGGGATCATTCCTATCCAGAAGTAACTAATTCATTCTCTCTTATATTGAGGGATTCTCATGGAAGGGTTAGCAAGCAAACAAGAAGAAAGACATTGGGAGGGAATTAGCTGATTGTGTGAGAATTTGTGGCTTCCTATGACTAAGGAACTCCAACAAGTTTATCAAAGGTGATCTTCTTCATGCAAGTGAGAAAGTGTGTGTGTCAGAGATAAGGGTCATCGAAGGAGGCTTGCAACATCAAGGCTCTGGCGAGTTGTAAGTTTTACTTTCTATCAATATAATCCAGTAATATGTCCCTTCCCATAAGGATTAATGCTTTATTGGATAACTCCTTGATCATATACATAGATTAATTGTTGAATGGAATGTGCTTTCTTCACTTGATTGGTTTGTATTGTCTTGATCTTGGTTGCGAGAGCATTGGGTGACGAGGAACAAAAGGCTCAGGGCCTTGATTAGTAAAGGTATGTTCTTTAATCGTGCATTTTAGTATATTCAATAGTTAAAACCTAGGGAAAGAGTATCATTCTATCTGTTTTGTTCTAGATCTAGGTGGATCTATAGGGATGGTTGTGTCCACATACAGTTGTCCTATAACTGCTTACGTGGAGCAAAGGCGTTTTTTTTTCTTGTTCTCTGGCTCCAAAAATAGGATGGAATAGGAATATGTTACTACTTGCCTCCATAAGTCTTCCCTTTCCCCTGCTCGATACAAATAACAAACCTTTCTACCAATTGGGCTATAACTGGGCTATCATCTTGGAAGGTTCGGCTTAGTTGTTCGCCTCGAAAGTGTAGCAATTCTTTGCTAATTGTGGCAATATTTTTTCCTACTTGTCGGTCTTCCATGATGATAGACCACAATCGAAAGATTTTTTTTATCAACCATTTATCCACTTGGACAATGTCATTCACTTACCTAGGATAATTCAACTTGTCCTTTTCCACATTTCCTTGATATCAATAGATGTTTGGCTATGTCGGTTTTTTCCCGTGTTCCGGCACTACCTTCCTTATCAAGATCAATCAAATTTTTATTTACCAAGCCAAATGTTTCTTCACAAGCATCTCTCATCTCTTTGGCTCTTTTTTTCTCTCGAGATATATTATGTTCCACACCTTTAGTAAGATGTTACCTCTGGTTTGATCTAGGTTAGACAACCTGGAACTGATGGCCACCTCTTCTTTCGAAGTTGCTATAACATCCTCTTGGAAAGCAACCCGAGATGCCCCAAATTCTCTTTCTCTCTCAAGGAGATATCCTTTCACACTTGTTCTATCATATGAAAATGATTATATATGGTTTCTACTTTGGAAAGTAGATTTTGTTGAGCTACTTCTACCTTACTTTATATTTCCATGGCTTGGGATTGGAATACCATTATGTCTATGACCTAGTTTTAACATAAATTAATTTAGATTGCAGTAGTTTTATTTGCTCCTCTTGTTGACTTACCTACGTTTGGCTTATTTGTGCCAATTGATGCATCTTCTCAAGATCAGATTTAAGTCTCATGATTTCCTGTTAATCAGTTACTCTGGCTTGCTCAAAACCTTTATTTTCCTCATCGGGCATTCACCTCATCATTCTACTGAGCCTCAGGTTTGTTGATCAAAGAGTTTCTTTTTATTGTTTCAACAATGCCTTCAAAAGTTCAATGGCCGAATATTGGTTGGTTGTTGCATAAACTAATGTTCCTGCTACCTCATCGGTGAATTCTTCCTCTTCCAAAGCTTCTCCATCCGTTAGGATTTGTATTTTTTAGCTGTTGCACTTGATCTTTGGTATGTTTCTTGCTTCACCACAACATTCCTTTTCTTGAAGAAGAATTAAATAGGAAGCTCTTCTCTGAGATAGTGTTAGGTCTCCTTGAATATTCACTTTATCAGGTTCCCTTTGTGAATTGTAAAGGGAGTGACCGGATGCAATGGGGTTATCTATTTTCTTATTAACTATCTCTGGGTTCCTTCTTCTTGGTTGGGGATATCTCCTTCCTGATTCGAGATCTTAGTTTTCTCTGTCTTGTCCTAAGTCTCTTGTTTGCTAGGGTTCATGCTCATTGAACTTTTATCTTCTGCTTGCTGTGTACCCAGAGGTTTTGAGGTTTTTCCCTATAAAAATTTGGGGAGGCAACTTCTCTTGTGCTCTTGGAATTTATAAAATTTGACCATATCACTGGGCATGAGAGCGAACAGTTAGACTTGGTGGGACCTACTCGCCTCAGGAAGGAATTTCATCATGGAACAGTCTTAGTAATCACTTATCTCTTCAGCCCACAATAAGCCATGTGATTACTCACAACCTTAATAGGGTCGTGTTTTCTTAAACTCAATGTCTACTAATTTCATTTCCTCCAAGGCCGTGGCCTCCACTTTGGAATGGCTGAAATCTAATAAAGAATATGTACCCGGTGTGAATGGGGAAGAGTGGCCATACAGCCTAGCGATACTTCTTTGAATCCTTTCTTGCTTATCCACCGAGCCACAGTTTGCACAGGTGATCTCAGCACGACATACTAGCATGCAGTAGAATAGGAGTAGAGAGCATATGGGGGGATAGAGGTGCTGAAAACCCTAATATACGAAAATTCCACTGTTATATACCAATATACCACGCTGCTTAGGTTGGGCATGATTTTATTTGAAATCCTGGGAGGCGGATGGACGGAAATGGAGACATGCATTGGTACCATTACCGGGTTGAAAATATCATAGACAAATTCTTTTAAGCATCTTCCTAGAGTTTCTAGTGGTAGACATAAATAGGCTCTGCATTAGCTGGAGTCCAACTCTAGCTCATTAATGGGAAAGGTGTCATAAAGAAAATAGTGTCCATGATGTATGGCGGACATAAATAATGAAGACAATGACACCAATGGTTCAACCCTCCTGAAGATCAAGCCCTCAAATGTTTATGAAACCCTCCTCAATGATAGATCAAAGAAATAGAAGCTTCCTCCTGAAGTATGGATCTCAAACCTTTGAATCTTCCTCTCCAATCTGCGGGGAAACCCTGGGATGGTATAGGCCCTCCTACAACCACGAATATGGCCAATAGTGACCCTAGCTGGATGTAGATGCAGATGGTCCAAAACTCTTTCAGGATGATGATCCCGAGGGCACCTATAAGCACTTGAGAGAGAAAGTCTCAAGGTCAGATCTAACCTCTAGCTTCTAGATCGGCGTGAATCCTGATGTGCCCTTCCTCTGAAATCGTCCCCAACATCACAGGTAGATGATAGGGACACGATAACTTTTTCAAGAAGACCTCAAAATGATGAAGTAGGGCTTGCAAGAAAAGGAAACCTATCTTGGAAACACTCCTCAGCTTCCTCCCTATGCTAGATCAGAACTCTTCCTTCACAATTGGTGCACCCCTACAAGAAAACCCTAGGCTGTTGCATGACCTGTGATCCAACTGATGCGACCATGCTAGTCCTATTGAATAGATGATGATGATAGAGATGAATTGTAGATTGGATTATTGCATCCACGATACCAAGCTTGGATCAAGGTGAGTAGAATATTTCACTATTGAATTGCTCACTAGGGTTTGTAATATCAAAACCCTCAACCTTCGTATGTTCAAGAGCATCAACAAGCAAATACACCAAAATCCGGAATGAATAATAGGTGTGGCCCAACCTTCTCTTTATACTTTTCTTCTGTTCTCGATGACTTAACAGTTAACCCTAGGGTTAACTCCTAACTCAACCTTCAACGCTTCTATTCCTCCATTGATTTATATTTTAACTCTTTTTCACCTTTTATCAAGTCAACCTTAAGGAATATAACCTTAGTTTGGTTGACACTTCCCCTCAATGTGAGACTATGAAGCACAGTGGGATGTGAAACTAAGTCTTCTCAAACCTCTTCATCAAGAGGTGGGGAGACTATACAATCTCCCTTTAGAATATTGCTTTCAGCAATTTGAAACCCTATTTCTCACCACTTGTTAGGTTCCTTGGCATCCTCATTGGGTAGATCCTTCCACCTGATAAAGTACTCTTTGATGCTTATCTTCCTAAGCCTCTTCTCCCAAACCTCCAACATCTCTTCTGGAATCAAAACAAACTGCCCTTCTTCGTCCATGAGAGATAGCATCTCAATAGGTGTGATGTGTTGGTCAATGGCCCACCTCTTGAGCTAGGGACCCTGGAAGACTTGTATCTTGTTGCCTTGTGGGAGCTCCATCTCATAAGCTATGATCCCTATCTTCCTTCTAACTTCTGTAGGGCCCAAAGAAGCGTGGTTGTAGCTTTGTTTCTCCGCTTATTTTTATAGAATCCTACCTATACGGTTGGATCATGAAAGATAGAGTCATCAACCTCAAAATGCGGCTCAACTCTGTGCTTGTCTGTGGACCTTGTTGGTTCTGTGCTCTCTGTGAATGATCCTTCAGCTCCCTGAGAATGTCTTAGCTCTACATTGTACCCAATCCCTATACCATAGGTGCCCTCTGTCACCGAAAGCAATCTCTACAAAATATAGTGGATCATACATGTACAAGGCCCTGAATGGTGACACGCCTATGGACACATCGTTGAGTGTTAATACCAATACTCTCCTAAAATTCACAACCATCGATAGCCATTCCTTTTGTTGCTTACACTGCTACGTAATTCCCGTGGTAACCTTCTACCCACTTGTTGACTATCTTGGTTTATCCATCCATTTGTGGATGATAGATGTTACTAGGGGTCAAGGATGTACCAATAATCTGAACAATTCTGCTAAAAGGTGCTCATGAACCTACTATCCACATCCTTTGACAATGGTTTTAGGTAGGCCATGCAGTCTCACTATCTCGCTAAAAATAGTTAAATTACACAGTATTTGTGGCCGAAGTTTGTGGCTATGGAGAAGAAGTGTGAAAAAATTCATCAACACATCCCACCACCACAAAAATCTGATCCTTCCCTTGTTTTGGCAACCAGTGATGAAATCATGGATATGATTTCCCACTTGTGCTTTGGAATGGTTAAGGGTTGTAATCTTGTTTGGGAGAGTATGCTCATCCTTGTTCATATGGAATGTAGTACACTCCTTTACATACTTTATTACATCCTCCTTGAGGGCCTTCCATGAGAACCTCTCTTACCTTCACAATGCGTCTTATTGATCCCCTCATGCCCTGCCATTGGTGAGTCATGACAGACAGATACTTTGGCCTTGAAAGGCCCGATCCGAGGGAACTAAAAGATTTGACACTTGTAGTAGATAAAGGGTTATTTTATAACCCATAGAAGTTATCATCTGTACCCATCCATCAATAGTTGATAAGAGAAGCCCGATCTTTATGTGCTCCATCACCAAGTGAGTGTCTTTCGGTCAAGCGATACACTGTCATAGCAAAGTGGATGGCCTCCTAGATAATGCATAAATACCATATTCTTTTCTTTGACCAAATTCAATGTAAAGTCCTTAGGCCAATATTCTACTTATTTTGTTGCCTCTCATTTTAAGTCATACATTCCAATAGGTATTTTAGATTGTTATGATCTGACTTGAAAACAAACAGAGCACCTACCATGTATTGCCAGAATTTGGCTAGTGCTTGCATGATATCCAGCATTTCTTTATCATAAATATTGTAGAGTAGCTCAGGACCCTTTTTAATTTCGGCTCATAGACAAGAGGTGCCTATTTGCATCGGCCTGCAACCCCTATCCTTCATCGAGGCATCCTGCTCCAGGTGAAAGGAAGGTCAGAAATATGGAAGGGGTAGGACCTAGCTTTGTTCTCATCACCTTCTTCATCTTGTCCATCGTCACTTGATCTTCCTCATTCCATTTGAAGTATCCTTTCTTAGTCAAATCGGTCAAGGGTGCACCTGTTGAGAAAACCCTTGACAAATTTCTTATAGTACGTGCATATGCTTGGAAATCCCCTTAATTCTGTGGTGTCTTAGGAGTAGGCCACTCAATAATGGATTTTATTTTTTCATACCAAGATTAAAGTCGAAAAGGGCGTGATAAAGAAACAAGGATCAAGATTTCAGCTTGATTGAATAAGAGAAGGCATGACATGTGTTTTGTTTTTTATAAATAACACCGAGGATGGTATTCCTTTAAGGGAGGGAGAGGGAATTATAAAGCCTATTTCTGACTTGTAATTAAAAAACATTCCTCACTTCAACACCTAACACTACAAGGGAAAACACCTATTATCCCAGGAGGTTTAATTGGGCTTATCCTTATTCTATTTTTAGTGGAGGTTTCTAGTGGAGGTATTTTTTGTTGTTGTACTTAAACCATTATGGAATACTAATGTTATTTAATATGTTAGAAATGGATCACAATATAATAGTAGAAAACATAAATATTGCAATGAATACTAGTGAAATAACAATAGAGAACATAAATATAGCAATGGAACAATATAATTATATGGAACCACAACAGCAAAATAATACCTTTATTGATGGAAACATTGTTAAACACCTCTTCGAGAGGAAAACTCTAGCAGAGTGAAGCTCTATTACAATAATTCTCAATACAAATCTCTCTCATGCCTTGGCCGTTTCTTATTTATACTAATTCTATCTTCTAAAGAACATTCTAGAGGAACATCTTTCTAAAGTGGAAGCTTCTATTAGGCCTTCTTACATTGACTTGTTCATATTTATTAAATAGACCTTATTAACTATTGCTCGACCTTTATTACATGGAAATATATCCCATTTCTACCTATATGATAATTGGGGTTTTAGGTCCCTAATGCCCTCCCCTTGAAGAACAACCTTGTCCTCAAGGCTTGAGATAGAAATTCCTAGAGAATAGTTATTACGGCTCCTGTGAGGTGGCATATTCTGGAGTTGTATGTTTCCACTGCACTAACACCTCCTTTATGGTGCATTGACAGATACGATGTTCATGCCGGTCCAATACTGCTCGTGGATGAAACCATATGGAACCTTCATTATCCAACTCCGGAATATTGGTTTGAGTTTGACACTTAGTTCAATCCGCCTTCTTTAAGCACGAGACATGAAAAAGCAGGATGGATCTTAGAATGGCTGGGCAAGATGGCCCGATTGGATACTTGTCCCACATGCTTGAGGATAGTATAAGGACCATAAAATATTCAGGGAACAAGCTTCTAGCAGTGTTCAACTTTGAGTGAATCCTACTTGTAAGGCTATATAAATGAAGAAACACCTGGTCTCTTGTAGAAAATTGGTGTTCTGAACATCCTTGATCTACTTACTGTTTCATCACGATTTGAGCCATTACCAATTTTTCTTTGAGAGCACGTAGAATGGTGACTGAAACTATAAGTTTTGTTAACATCTTGAACCTTCAAGACCTGGTATGTAGGAAAGAAGCTGACGAGGTGGATTTTTTTTATATACTGCTTCAAAAGGAGTGTTGTGGGTAACAGTATGGTAAAATGTGCTATACCACCATTCAACTAGAGTTAAACACCAATCCCACTGATGTTGTTGGTCATATGAAAAAACACCACAAATATGTTTCCAAAAACTTGTTGAAAACTTCAATTTGGCCATCTATCTATGGGTGATAAAATACTAAGATGTAGTTGTTCCATGGTGTAATGATTGCATGCATCTTTTTGCTTTCGGAAGTCTCTAACTAACCGATTTTGTATTATTTGTATTATGTCTTGGGTTGGCCATGAACATTTTGGCCTTAGGGTTTTATTAGGTTATTCAGTCATAGATTTATACATGCATAATTGTAATTATATATGAGATCAATATACAAGATAGGAACCACAAACAAATAGTGTTGAACTTTTATTATAAGAAAGAAAGCACCTAATACAATAGAGAAGAAGATTTGGAATAGATTCAGATGGCTTCAAGAAAATAGTATGAGCTGCATACAAAATTCTCCAAGAGATACAAATATAGCCTCCCAAAGGCTACAATAGGACATGAACACTCAACTGCAAAACCGAGGTTTCAACCTAACCCTCAAGCAACTAGTACAACCCTACTGACTGCTAGTACGACCTGCTGAAGACAATGACACCAATGGTTCGGACCTCTTGAAGATCAAGCCCTCCAAATGTTGTCAAACCCTCCTCAATGATAGATCAAGACATTGGAAGTCTCCTCCTGAAGTATGGATCTCTAACACTGAAGCTTCCTCCTTAAATTGGAGAAACCCTAGGATGGTATGGCCCTCCTACAACCCTGAATATGGCCAATAGTAAGGCCTATCTGAATGTGGGCTCTGATAGTCTGAAACTCTCCCGGATGATAGATCGGGGAACCCTATAAACACTTGAGAGAAGTCTCAAGGTCATCTAGCCTCTAGCCTTCTAAGGTCGAAGTATTGAATCACAAGTCATACCCTTCCTCTTGAAATCATCCCAACCTGCAGTGAATGATAGGGGCCGTGATAACTTCTCCAAGAAGACCTCAAAATGATGATTAAGGGCTTCAAGCAAAACCCTAATGATGGAATCCTCTCAATCTTCCTCCCTATGCTGGATCGAACTCTTCATTCACAATTGGTGCACCACGAAAACCCTAGCGGTATGGCCCTGCTGATCCAATTGGTATGGCCCTTATAGTCCTCCTAAATAGATGATGATGATAGAATGGTGTGGGTGGAGTATTGCATCCCCGATACCAACTTGGAGCAAGGTGAGTGGAATATTTCACAACTGAATCTTCCTCTAGGTTTCTAATATTATCAGCTTCCTCAGCAACTATGTTCAAGAACATCAACAAGAAATACCAAAATCGGAATGAATAATAGATTGTGGCTGACTAGCTATAGCTATACTTTTCTTCTATTTCTCGATGACTTGGAAGGTTAACCCCTGAGGTTAACTCCTAACTCAACCTTGTGCTTCCCTATTCCTTCATTGAGTTATGTTTTAACTCTTTTTCACCTTTTATCAAGTCACCTTAAGAATATAACCTTAGTTTGGTTGACCTTTCCCCTCAATAATGAGACTGGCCTAGTGGGGATGCTTAGGAAACTGAGTCTTCTCAAAACCTCTTCATGTCGAGGTTAGGGGACATTACAATATCCACAGCACTAGAAATTGCTTTTCCTCAAATAATTCCAAACCTGGCCTCTCTCACCACTTGTTGATTTTCCCACATGGCGTCCTCAATGGGTAGATCCTTCCACTTGATCAAGTACTCTTTGATGCTTCTCTTCATGAGCCTCTTCTCCCGATTTTCCCACATGGCATCCTCAATGGGTAGATCCTTCCACCTGATCAAGTACTCTTTGATGCTTCTCTTCCTGAGCCTCTTCTCTCGAACCTCTAGTATCTCTTCCAGAATCAAGACAAGTTTCCCCTGTTCTTCCATGGGAGGTAGTATCTCGATGGGTGTGATGTGTTGGCCGATGGCCCTCTTTAGGTAGGACACATGGAAGACATTGTGTATCCTATTGTCCTGTGGAAGCTCCATCTCATAAGCTACGACCCCTATCTTCCTGCTAACTCTGTAGGGCCCAAAGAAATGTGGTTGTAGCTTTGTTGCTCCACTTATTTTTATAGAATCCTATCTGTATGGTTGGAGCCTTAGAAATACTAAGTCATCAACCTCAAAAGTACGCTCAACTTTGTGCTTGTCTACGTGGACTTTCTATTGGTTCTATGCTCTCTGTAGATGATCCTTTAGCTCCCTAAGAATTTCTTGGCTCTGTTGTACCCAATCCTGTACCATAGGTGCCCTACTGTCACCAAAAGCAATCTCTACAAAATATAGTGGATCATACCTGTACAAGGCCCTGAATGGTGGCATGCTTATGGACACATGCTGGGTGGTGTTGTAGCAGTACTCTCCTAAGTGCAACCATCTGACCCATGCCTTCTGTTGCCCTGCTACATAATTCCTGAGGTATCCTTCTACCCACTTGTTGACTATCTCAGTTTTCCCATCTGTTTGAGGGTGATAGATGGTACTAGGGGTCAAGGATGTACCATCCAATCAGAACAATTCCTGCCAAAAGGTACTCACGAACCTAATATCCTTGTCACCAACAATGGCTTTGGGTAGGCCATGCAACCTAAAAATATCCCTGGAAAATAGTTCGGCCACCTGTGTTGTGCTGAAGTTTGTGGCTATGGAGAAGAAGTGTGAAAACTTTGTCAACCTATCCACCACCACAAAAATGTAGCCCTTCCCTTGTTTTTTTGGCAACCCGGTGATGAAATCCATGGATATGTTTTCCCACTTGTGCTTTGGAATGGGTAAGGGTTGTAGTAATCCTGTTGGGTGAGTATGCTCATCCTTGTTCATATGGAATGTAGTACACTCCTTTACATACTTTATTACATCCTCCTTGAGGCACTTTCATGAGAATCTCTCTCTTACCTGCCTGTACGTCTTATTGATCCCATCGTGCCCTGTCATTGGTGAGTCATGAAACGCCTGCAATACTTTGGCCTTAAAGGCCGATCCAGGAACTAAAAATATTTGACCCTTGTAGTAGATGAGGTTATTTATAACCCTTAAATTATCATCCTGCACCTGTCCATCCAATAGCTGACAAGAAAACTGATCCTTTCTGTACTCCATCACCAAGTGGTCTTTCCAGTCAATTGATACACCTGTCATGGAAAATATGGATGGCCTCCTAGATAATGCATCAGCCACCACGTTGTTCTTCCCTTTGACAAATTCAATGTCAAAGTCGTAGGCTTGTATTCTGCTTACCCATTTTTGTTGCCTCTCATTTAAGTCCTTCTATTCCAATAGGTATTTAAGACTATTATGATGTGATTTGACCACAAACCATGCACCTACCATATATTTTCGGAATTTGGCTAGTGCTTGCATGATAGCCAGCATTTCTTTGTCATAAATGTTGTAGAGTATCTCAGGACCCCTAAGTTTTTGGCTCTCATATGCAAGAGGGTGCCTATTTTTCATCAGTACAACCCCTATCCCTTCTCCTAAGGCATCACACTCCAAGGTGAAAGGAAGGCCGAAATCTGGAAGGGCTAGGACTAGGCACGTGCTCGTCACCTTCTTCATCTTGTCCATCGTCACTTGAGCTTCCTCATTCCATTTGAAGTCTCCTTTCTTAGTCAAATCGGTCAAGGGTGCACACAGCTGAGAAAACCAATTGAAAAATTTCTTGTAGTACGTGCATATGCCTAGAAATCCTCTTAACTCTATGAGTGTCTTAGGAGTAGGCCACTCCATAATGGATTTTATTTTTTCCTAATGTACCTATACCCCCTTTTCTCCAGTGATGTGCCCCAAGTAAAGCACCTCTGTCATTCCAAACTCACATTTGGACTCCTTAGCGTAAAGTGACTGTTCCTCCATGATTGACAGAATCTGATCCACATGCAGGAGGTGTTCCTCCCACGTCTTTTTGTAAATGAGTAAGTCATCAAAAAATACCAATAGGTGCTTCCTTAGCTACTTGATGAACACATGGTTCATGCAATATTGGAACGTGGATGAGGCTTTGGTTAACCCAAAGGGCATCACTAAGAACTGATAATGGTCATAATGACACTTGAAAATTGTTTTTGAGATGTCCTCCTCCCTCATCTTGATCTGATGATAGCCAAAATGAAGGTCAATCTTTCTGAAGTAGAAAGCATCATGCAGTTCGTCTAGAAACTCATCAATCCTTGGTATCAGGTACCTGTTTTTTATTGTCTTTTTATTCAAGGCCCTGAAGTCGATGCACATCCTCATAGTGCCATATTTATTCTTAAATATCACTACTGTAGAAGGAAAAGGCTAGTTCTCATCTTGATGTGCCCCATGTCCAAAAGCTCCTTGATGGCCTTCTTTATCTCATCTTTGTACTTCTTCGGATGCCTATATGGTGTGGTGATGACTGGTTTAGTTCCTCCCTCGAGCTCAATAATATGTTCAAATACCCTGTCTGGTGGCACCCCTGGAGGAATTGGTCCAAACACCTTGTGGTGCTTGTTAAGAATCTCTTGGATCTCTGGGGTGTAGTGAACCTTACCTTGCTCATCCACACGTGCTGAAATCTTTCATTCTGGTGCATATACTATATCATCTCTTTGAAACATGGACTCCATCATATTGGCCATGACCACCTTTGTAGCATTCCCTGTCATGCCCCAGAGTACTACCTTTCATCCACCCTCCTCTATAAATGGCATCTCCATGGTATTGTAGTTGGTGGTGATAGGCGCCAACGTACTGAGCCACTGAACTCCAAGGATGATGTTGGTATCTAGGAGGTCCATGACATAGACATCCTATACCATCTCATGCCTACCCAATGTAAGCTTCATACCAGGAATGTACCTGTCACAAGGCATAGTGCTTCCACCTTCCACCTCCACCTTGAACCCTTCAAACTCCATTGTGGGTATATGCCTCCTTTTCAACAACGCTGAATCAATGAAGTTGTGAGAGGCTCCCCCATCAATCAGAACCGATACCTTTTGTCCCTGAAATACTACCCTCATTCGGAAGGTGTTATATTTGGGCACTCTATTGATAAATGCCAAGGTGGATTTCTCCTAAGTTGTATTGTCCTGTCCTATGATCTCCTCCTCTGTTGTCTCCATGTTCTGTATCTGTCCAATATCCTCCTCCTCCTCGTTGTCTAAAGTGACTTCTATGTAGTGCACTTGACCACAACCCATGCATTTGTGTTTTGGGTTCCATGGTTCTTTGGAAGTGAAGAAAAGTTGCTTCCTACTCAATTCCCTCCTAGTTTTCTCTTCCACTCTGCCACAGCCCCTGTCAAAACCCCTTGGGTCACGTCCTCCCTAGTTCATTGGAGGCCTTTGGTCTCTTCCTCCCGTGTTAAGAGGTGGTCTGGGTATGAATTTCGGCCTAGCAGCTAGTCCTAGGTCCCTCATCCTCTAGATAGAATCCTGTAGGTTGGTAGGCTTAAAATCCTTTACCCAACCCTTCAAGGGTTCCATCAGCCCCTCAGTGTAGAGCATCATGATTCTGGTTGGTGATATATCTTGCACCATCACAGCCAACCTCTGAAATTCTTCAATGTATGCCATAGCCGTACTTATTTGTTTAAGTTGTGTGAGATCCCTGAAGTGTAGCTCTGGATCCCCTTGATCAAATCTATCAATGAGCCTCTG
>SNQJ01S0099153.1:0-23165 GCA_010110895.2 Picea sitchensis | reverse complement strand
GTATTGTAGTTGGTGGTGATAGGCCCCAACGTACTGAGCCACTGAACTCCAAGGATGATGTTGGTATGTAGGAGGTCCATGACATAGATGTCCTATACCATCTCATGCCTACCCAATGTAAGCTTCATACCAGGAATGTACCTGTCACAAGGCATAGTTCTTCCACCTTCCACCTCCACCTCCACCTTGAACCCTTCAAACTCCATTGTGGGTATATGCCTCCTTTCCAGCAATGCTGAATCAATGAAGTTGTGAGAGGCTCCCCCATCAATCAGAACCGATACCTTCTATCCCTACAATACTCCCCTCATTCAGAAGGTGTTATATTTTGGCACTCTACTGATAGATGCCAAGGTGGATTTCTCCTCAGTCGTACTATCCTGTCCTATGATCTCCTCCTCTATTGTCTCCATGTTCTGTATCTGTCCGATCTCCTCCTCTTCCTCACTGTCTGAAGTGACTTATATGTAGTGCACTTGACCACGGCCCATGCATTTGTGTGTTGGGTTCCATGGTTCTTTGCAAGTGAAGAAAAGTTGCTTCCTACTCAATTCCCTCTTGGTGTTCTCTTCCACTCTACCACAACCCCTGTCAAAACCCCTTGGGTCACATCCCCCCTGGTTCATTGGAGGCCTTTGGTCTCTTCCTCTCGTGTTAAGAGGTGGTCTAGGTATGAATTTCGGCCTAGCAGTTGGTCCTAGGTCCCTTGTCCTCCAAATAGAATCATGTAGGTTGGTAGGCTTAAAAGCCTTTACCCGACCCTTCAAGGGTTCCATCAACCCCTCAGTGAAGAGCATCATGATTCTGGTTGGTGATATATCTTGCACCATCACGACCAGCCTCTGAAATTCTTCAATGTATGCCACAACCGTACCTGTTTGTTTAATTTGTGTGAGCTCCCTGAAGTGTAGCTCTGGATCCCCTTGATCAAATCTATCAATGAGCCTCTGAGTGAATTCTATGTAGGACACTATCTGATTGTGGCCTAGTGTGGTGAGTCCATGGTAACACCAATCATGAGCCTTGCCATCCAGGTACATAGTGTCAAATTTGATGGCTTCCATATCCTTCATGGGATTAAGCTATAGATAGCTATCATCTTTTTCACCCATGCATGTGTTGTCATCTTGGCCATACCATCAAATTATGGGACCTCTATCTTCCCTACTCTTCGTTCAAACTCAAAGCTTCTCTTGTGGTTCGAACTGGGATTATTTATGAAATTGAGTTGGCAATATCGATCCAAGGACATCTGCCTCTGAATGATCATGTCCAGACCATAGTACTCCTTAGTAAATTGTGCCATTTTCTCCACAAAGTCATCCACCTGCTCCTGTTGCACCTGCTCATTTGTGAATGTGGGAAAGTATGGTATAGGGTTAGCCATGCTACCCATTTGTCCATATGACTTGCCTCCTCCATGGCTTCCTTTGTATCTAGGAGCTTTCTCTGGATTATATCTATTTTCTCCATGGGATCCACCAGATCCACCAGCTACATTGTTTCCATATGTCTCAGGGTCTTTCCCCTGATGAGTCATCTGCATCAAGAGATGAGTTATCATCATCTGGTTCTCATGAATCTTCCTTAGATTCCCATCTAGCTTCTTTAAGGTCTCAGTTTTTTTGGCATGTTCCCTTCGATTTGTCTCCTGGATTTCCTGCAAGTGATGGACCAAGTTGCTTTCTGTAAGATTTAGGGTCTTATGGAATTTGGCTGCTAAGTAGGCTAAGCCTTGTGGTTCACGGTCATCTCCCGAAACCTCCATTTTGGCTTTTGTTTCACTAGTTTCTTTCCTCCTTCTACCCATAAGGATATCGCTGTACCTCTGCATGTGCTAATCCCCCACAGGTTTGGAGTATCGAAGCTCTGATACCACTGTAATGATCCCAAGGCAATTTTTTTCTTGGAATACCTAACTAACCACTGATTTGATTATTGTTTGTTGTGTATGCAGGTTGGCAAAGAACATTTTGGCCTTAGGGTTTATTCAGTTATCCAGTCACAGATTTATACAAGCATCATTGTAATCATATGCATATCATCAATACTACACAAGATAGGAACCACAAACAAATAGTTGAACTTTATTATAAGAAAGAAAGCACCCGATGCAATAGAGAAGCATGGCTTCAAGACAATAATGGAGCTACATACAAAATTCTCCAAGAGATACAAATCTAGCCGCCCAAAGGCCGAAATAAGAGATGAACGCTCAACTGCAAAACTAGGGTTTCAGCCTAACCCTCAAGCAACTGGTACGGCCCTACTGACTGTTAGTACAGCCTGCTGAAGAAAATGACACCAATGGTTCGAACCTCCTGAATATCAAGCCCTCCAAATTCTACCAAACCCTCCTAAATGATAGATCAAGGCAATGGAAGCTTCCTCCTAAAGTATGGAGTGCAAGCACTGAAGCTTCCTCTCCAATCTGTAGAAACCCTAGGATGGTACGACCCTCCTGCAACCTTGAATATGGCCAATAGTACGACCTAGATGAATGTGGGCTCTAAATAGTCTGAAACTCTCCTAGATGATAGATCGGGCACCTATAAGCACTTGAGAGAAGTCTCAAGGTCATATCTAGCCTCTAGCCTTCTAGATTTGAGAAATACTGAATCACAAGTTGTACCCTTCCTCCTGAAATCATCCCAACCTGCAGTAGATGATAGGGACATGATAAATTCTCCAAGAAGCCCTCAAACTGATGAGTAAGGGCTTGCAAGAAAAACCCTAATGTTGGAATCCTCTCAATCTTCCTCCCTATGTTGGATCGAACTCTTCCTTCACAATTGGTGCACCCCTACAAGAAAAAACTAGATGGTGCGACCCTGCTAGTCCTCCTGAATAGATGATGATGATAGAATGGTGTGGGTGGAGTATTTTATCCCCGAGACCAACTTGGAGCAAGGTGAGTGGAATCTTTCCCCACTGAATTGCTCACTAGGGTTTGTAATATCAAAACCCTCAAAATTGTATGCTCAAGAGAATCAACAAACAAATACCAAAATCTAGAATGAATAATAGAGTGTGACCTTCTCTTTACACTTTTCTTCTATTTCTCTATTGAGTTAGGTTAACCCTAGGTTTAACTCCTAACTCAAACTCAAACTTCTATTCCTTGTTGAGGTTATCTTTTAACTCTTTTCACTTTTATCAGAGTCACCTTAAGAATATAACCTTATTTTGGTTGACCCTTCCCCTCAATGTGAAACTATGGAATAGTGGGGATGCCTAAGCCACTAAGTCCTCTCAAACTCACTTCACCATCAAAGGGTGGGGGACGATACATGGGGCACAGATAGTTCTTACCAAAAATTCTTTGGTGAAATTTGGATCTCTATGGAAACAATAGAATGAGGCATGCCATGAAGCTTGAAAATATGATCCATGAAAATTTGAGCCACTATGGATGTGATGAATAGGTGTTGAAGAGCACAAAATGAGCATATTTAGAAGGCGTTCAACACCACCATGAAGACTTCAACTTTATTTCCATATTTGGGGTAAGCCCACAATGAAATCCATAGAAGCGTCACTCCAAATAGTTGGGTGGAATCAAGGGAAGTGTAGTTTGTAGTGTGCCCATATTTTTGACAATTTCCCACTTGTTGAATTGACATACATCACATTCAACCAAAGTAATCTTGAATGTCTTGTTTCTTACCATCCTAGAAAAATAGCGTTCTTAGTTCATAGGTTTTGGTAAACCTAGGAAATTTCTATGGAATTGAATCATGAAGCTCAAAAAAACACCGTAGATTTAAGTTGTGGTGGTGGCTTAAATATAGGCGGCGTTTGTAAAGTCTCTTCAATGTTCCAAGAGTCACATTTTGGGCCCCGGAGTGTCTTGCCAATTGTTGGATCAGTTGAGAAGTTTTGGGATCTTATAGCCATTCTAGTGAACATCTTAGAGCCAACCTGGTACAATGAAGGAGAGGAAAAATGGATCCTTTTTCTTCATACTTTTTGGATAGAAAATCAACCACTACATTTATTTTCCCTTCTTATAAATTATCTCATAATCATATGATATATCAAATATCTTGGTCACCCATTTTGTTGCTCCGGGACAAATCCTCTATTCTAGAAATACTTGAGGCTCTGATTGTGGTTTTAATTTGGAAGTGTTTCCCCAATGGATAAGGACGCTAGAGATCCACGGCATGAAGAATAGCCAACATTCCCTTTTCATATATTTATTGGCCAGAATGTCACTGTGAGTTGTTTGCTAGTGAAGGCCAAGGGGTTTCCATCTTGCATGAATCTTGAGCCAATTCTTTTCTCAGGAATCACACTCTGGGAAAAAAGTATTTGTGAAGTAAGGAAGGAGACAAGAAAAGAGTTGTGCACATGGATTCTTTCAATGCTTGAAATGATTGATCAGTTGTTGGAGTCGAAGTGAAATAATTCTTTTTAAGAAGAAGGAGTAAGAGGAGCTACAATTTTCCATAATTCTTAACAAACTTGTGATAATATCCTATTAAACCAAGAAAACCACGCAAACTCTTGATAGTTTTTCAACACTACCAATCCTGCATAGATAGAATTTTCTTAGGATCCACCTTTACACCATACTTTCCGACAATATGACCCAAGAATTGCTCCACTTAATAAGCTCCAAAGGAACATTTAGATTTCTTGAGAAAAAGTTGGTTACGAGAGAGTAGATTGAAAACTTGATCCACATGGGTAAGATGTTTTCTAGGGTTTACTATAGATGAGAATATCATCAAAGAAAACTAGGACAAAATGGTGGAAAAGGATGGAAAAGATGGTCCATGGGACTCTTGCATATGTATTTGGTGGTAGCTATAACATACATAATGTTTAGTAAAATATTGAGCACCACTTAATTCATCCAAGAGACATCAATGACATGAATAGAAACTTCTTCATGATGGTGAGTTTATTGAGGGCACGAAATTTAGGAAACATTCATGAGAGTACCTTCTTTCTTGAGGACCATGAAAATAGAGGGAAAATAGGGGTTGGTACTAGGAGGATAACACATCTTGACTAGAAATTCTTGAATAGTTTTCTCAATTTCATTCTTTTGGGAAAATGGATAATGATAAGGGATAACATTGGGAGGAATATTATGGGGATGAGAGGGAATGGAATGATCATGAACACCACGAGAGGAGGAAGTCCCTAGGGATTGGAAAAAAATAGCTTGATGTTTGGAATATATTGGAGGTTAGGATGCACCAAAGGTGTCTGAATTGCTTGAATAGAATTGAGTTGGTAAATAACTTTGGAATGACCTTTTTTTAGGAGACTTTCCATTCAACAGGAACTGATGATCTCATGGGAATCTGTTGTGATTCCACAAATTTATATTTTTTTCCTTCTTGTTGGAGTTGCATGGTTAATTCCTTAAAATCCATGAAGATGGATTTTATTGGTTAATTCCTTAAAATCAATCAATTGGACAATTTTTCTTGGTATTCTGAGAAGAGAACTATGCACAATTCCAAATAGGACAAATTTGTGTATTACACAAGAACCACATGACTAACAGTTCCAGTGGAAAAATTGTCTTCCAATTCCAAAGAGACAAAACTAATAATTTTGATTCCACTTGGACAAATTTGTCTTCAATTCTTCCCACAATTTTCTTGCAATAGCACAAAATTGTCTATAGATTAAACAACAAGACAAAAATAACAAAACCATGTTTGTTCTTGCTATTTTTGCATGAAGATGTTGGGATTTATTGAGTTTTAGAGATAGATGAGGTTATGGAGTGTGCTTGGCATATAAAAATGCCTAGTAGGAACATGCATGCATTCTAAAATGGTGCACACTAAGCATGTGCACATTCTGGGAACACAAACATGTTCCTGTGGGCATGGATGAGCACACAACCATAAGGATTTCAAGTCACAAGGTGCATGCACTCTTAATGCAATATATATAGAATTTGTTATAGACCAAACATTTTATGAATAAATATGTATAGAGTTTTGGGGACTAGGACCTAAGGTCTTAGGATTGAAAGTGTTTTAAAGCATAGAGAAATGGTTAGAGCACACCAAGATGTTGGTGATGTGAGTGTAAGGTATGTAGGGCCTTTAATAAGGGGTATATGCATAGTGCACTTAAGTATCAATTGTGGAGGGGCTTAAGGGTCGATTATAGGTTATACCTAAGAGCTAGATGGAGCTAGGGGGTCTAGGTCCTAGTCTAGGTCAATCTATAGGAGTCATGGTATAGGTAATGGTCTAGGTCATGGTCATGGTCATGATCATGGTCATAGTATAAGTCTAGGTCATGGTCTAAGTCTAGATCTAGCTCTATGTCATGGTCTAGGTCATAGTATAGAGTGTAGCTCTAGGTCTATGTCATGGTCCATGTCATGGTCACTATATAGGTCTAGGTCATGGTCAAATCTAGTTCATGGTCTAGGTCAATCTATAGGTCATGGTCTAGGTATTTCCATGTCTAGGTCTTGTTATGTCTAGGTCTAGATCTAGGACTTGAAATTTCTAGGTCAATTCCATTTCTTTCCTTGTGATGTAGAGAGGGGTAGAGAGAGGGAAGAAAGAGAGTGTGAGAGGGAGACAGGGAATACAAAGAGAGTGTGTATGAGAATGATGGAGAGAGTGAGAAGGGGGGTAGAGAGAGAGAGAGAGAGAGGAAGGGGGAGGAAGGGGGTTAGATAGAAGAAAAGAGAGCAAAGGTTGGGAGAGTGGGGGAGAGAGAGGGGATACAAGGGCTTGAGGGTTAGATGCAAGAGAGGTAAAAGAGAGAAGAGGCTAGAGATGGATTTTTGAGGAGTGTGTGAGAGGGTGGGAGAGAATACAGAGAGGGGGTAAAAAGAGAGAGGTGGGAGAGAGATGGTAGATGTAGGAGAGAGAGAGAGGGAGATCTGATCTCTGGGAGGGATGAAGGAGAGAGGGAGGGAGGGAGGGTGAAGTGTGTCATAGTACATATAAATAAGTGTTTGGTCATACATAATCTAGGGAATGTAGAACAATGATTGCAAAACAATACAAAATCAAAGGAAATTTAACTTTTTGCAGCATTGCAGGAACGTATATGGATAGAAATATCTGTCTAATCTTAAAGAATGTATAAATAGATAAGTGTTCCAGTAATAAATAATCTATTCCAATTTCACAAGAAAAAATCTCAATCATGTATTTTTATAATATAAAATCAAACAGTGGGAAATCCTAGAGAGAATGGGAAATCAAGCATAGAGAAATTGTTGGAGCACCAAGATGTGGGTGCAAGATTTGTGGGGCCTTTAACATGAGGTATATGCATAGTGAACTTAGGTCTCAAGTGTGTATGGGGTTAAAGAGATTAAGTATTGGTTATGCCTAGGCTTAGATGGATCTAGGGGGTTCTTGGTCATGGTCTAGGTCATGGTCATGGTCATGAATTGTAGGTATAGGTCTAGGTCATGGTCTAGTATAGGTATAGGTCTATGTCATTGGTATAGGTCATAGTATAGGTATAACTCTAGGTATATGTCATGGACTATTCCATGTCCCTTTGTATAGGTCTAGGTCTAGGTCTTTCCATTCCTTTTCATGTCTAGGTCTTGCATGTCTAGGTCTAGGTATAGGGTCTTGACATATCTAGGTGAGACAAATTTATTTCTTTTAGATGTACCAAACTTTCTATAATGTGTGAAATTATAAAAGGGGAGAGAGGGAGATACATAAAAGGGGTAGAGATAGTGTATGAGGAGTGTAGGGAATCCTTAGAGAGGAAGAGAGGAAGAAAGAGTGTGAGTGGGAGAGAGAGAGAGACAAAGAGAGTGTGTGAGAGTGAAGGAGAGAGGGAAACAAAAGAAGGGGTTAGATGAGAGAGAGAGAGAGAGAGAGAGAGCAAGAGAGTGGGGAGAAAGGGAGGAGTGATATGGTGGGTGAGAGAGGGAGGGTTAGATGTAAGAGGTAAGAGAGGGGAGTAGAGAAAAAAGAGATGTCGAGGTGACATGGAGAGAGAGAGAGGGAGGGATATAGAGAGGGAGGAGGGAGAGATAAGGGGAGGATGGAGAGATCAAACACAAGTAGAATATAGGTCAAGAGTAAGATGGAAAGAGATAGAGAGAAAGGTGAAATAGGAATGAGAAAATAGGTGAGGGAGGGAGAGAGAAGAGAGCTGAGAGAGAGAGAGAGAGTAGAGTGAGACTAACAGCGAGGAGAGAGAGAAAGATGTCATTAGATGCTTAGGATATAAAGAGAGGAGATATAGTGGGATGGAGGAGGTTGAGAGAGGAGAGAGAGAGTAGGTGTTATAGGGAGAGAGAAAATAAAGAGAGAGAGGGTGGGCCAGGGAGTGTTTGGAGTGTGTGAGAGGGAGACAAAAAGAGAGAGAGAGAGAGAGTAGACAAAGGTAAAAGAGAGAAAGGGGAGAGTGGGGGAGAGAGGAAGTGGAATTACATGGTGAGGGGAGAGAGAGGGGTAGATGTATGAGAGAGAGAGTGAGACTAAGTGTGAGGAGAGGAAGGAGGAGATAGAGGAAAGGGGTAGAGAGATATAAAGAGATAATGGGGAGACAGTAGAGGAGAGAGGAGTGGGATGCAATGAGTGAGAAATGGAGGAGGATAGAAGGTGGTGGGGAGAGAGAATTACATGGCGAGAGAGGGAGAGGGAGACAGGGATGGAGGAAATGTTGATGTTTTGGTAGATGTGGGAGGTATTAAACTTCACGTGTAACCTATGAATTATAATAGAATATTCGAGGAAGCAAGTGAACCATTAAATAGATGTGAGGAGACCTAGAAGACAAGTCGCCCTAGCATAATAAATAATATTAGAATATTGTCTTCCGATACAAATTCGGCTCCACAGAAAATGATAAACAAAAAATATAATTCTGAGAGAAAGTTAGGTGTTAACCGGAAAAGTCAGGACAAGTGTATAAATAGGGACATTTTATCTCATTTTGTACACCAATTATCTGCCAAAGTCTTGTGGAGATCTACGGTTGCAACTACAACTACAAGCACCCAAGGAGGAATAAGGGTTCATGGTCATCTCTTAGTCTTGGTCTCTCTATTGGTGATGTTCTTGCTAAGTATGGCTGGTTTGAGAGAGCCAGGAGAATAGTGCAAGCTGCAGCTTCTATAGTTGTTAGCCCATGTTTGCTACTCTGTGGATATGGAGACTCTCTCTCTTGTCAGCTACCCTTAGGGAAGGAGAGCTCTACTTGTCTTGAGTTGTTGTTTTAGTTAGAAACTGGGTTTTATCTGTTGGTTCTAGAGAGTAGTCTTCACTTGAAATTATTCTAAGTAAAGGTTAGGTATTACTCAGGGGTGGAATATGTGAATGTCTATGGTTGGGTGACAATGATGTGACATTGTCTATGGTTAAACGAGCATGCAAAATTTCAGCATGGTATAATATTTGGTTTCCTTCATAACAATATAATCGTTGGAAGGAAGGTCCTTAGTTTGCCCCATTTTGAATCTCATTGAGCACTTATTGAACTCACTAAGAAGGTTTCCTAAGTAGGGCACATATTTTCCCTAGATCAGATCTGCAAAATTATGAAGTTGGGAAATTAGAGTTTCCTCATAAAACTCTAGGTATGTAGTGCCAGTTGTAGTTCTTACGATTAATGGTTCCTTTGTAGCCAGTTCCTTCATGGATTTCTTCATACCATTTGCAACACCAATTGTAGTTCGATTTAGGTGTCAATTGCAACACCGATTCTGCGATTACCAACACTAGTTACAATACCGGTTATAATGAAAGTTTGTGTGAAGTGTTGGGACTAATTTTGGTTGTCATAGTACGCCTTAACCTAGCACATCTCCAGCTATCTTTAGATTACAAGTTGGAGAACATTTGAATTTTTAAAGGTTCATCATTGCTTTCCAGCATTTTACGAATCTTGCCACTACCTGTCGATGTTTCTGAAGGTATGTACATATATATATCTAAATTGTATCACTATTTTGAGTGGGATTACTTGAGGCTTGAGTGATCTCTTTCCATAGATCTAGAGGGATCTCATATCTAGCACATTCAAAGGAACAACACACTCCATGTTTAATTGTTTTCATATGCCTCTAGTTGTTATGGTATTATTGTAATCTTATGAACATCTAGTTGTATTTTCACATATTGAAGTTATAGTAACCTTTGTTCAAGGTTAGATTTATAAGTTGACTCTAGTCAAAGTATTAGGTGGATTAAAAGGTTGAGATTGAGTTTATTTGCATTATATTCTCTAACTAAGATTTATGTCAAAGAAAGCATATTGTATTAAGTACAGGGGACAAGTTGAAGAAAATACTTGTCATTTTGAGTGAAGGAGACTCGGAAGACGAGCAACACACTGATTCTTGAGGAGAAGACTCTAGGTTCCATTTTTGATTGATTAAATTAATAAGTTTCCAATTTTCACATATCAAGCTTGATAATTGCTACATTACAAACACTATAGTTGTGACAACAATCCTTGAAAAGTTCTATTAGTGCTAGATACAATGAATACTTAGCATCATGTCGGTACTATTGATATAAATGCTTATTTTACTTGTTTACCAAAGTGAACTAACATCTCCTCTAGGAAATACTTCTTGTTTTTCTTCCAGGTAAGTCACCTTGGTAATAATATGATGATTACCATGAGATTGTTTTAATTATTCTTATTGACATAGATATGTTCTTATAGAAATGTTATTATCACGTTTTGTTCTTGTTTTCCGTGTTAGGAAGGTTACCATGGTGATCAGATGGATCGATGGCCATCCCTGCCCTACATTGAATCACACCATTTTGAGCTTTGTGGTTTTGAGAAGCCATGATATTCACCCTTTGATGGGAATGGAATGTAATGTCATCTTCGTTTTTTAATTACGAGGACATCATGTAATGATTTCTAGTGGTCTTATGTACATGCCACCACAACATAGCGTTAATGCACGGATCCCATTAGAAATCTGTAGTTAAGCGTGCTTGAGCTAGAGGTGTATTGGGATGGGTGACCGCCTGGTAATTTCTAGTGTTTTACATGCCTATAGATTTTTATAAACTTAGTCCAATTTATCCGACGTACCATCATGGAATTTTTTCTCCTCTCCTCTCTCATATATAATTGGGGTGAAGGAAGCCCTTTAAGCATGAAATGGAGTGTCATGTAAAGCTTGTTACAAATGAAGCATAGCCAACATCTCTTTCCTTTCATGGATAGGCTACCCCATTCTACCAGGTTGTGTTCTACAATGTTTTATATACTTATTTGAAAGTAATAGAAGTTGGGTTTCAAGCATATTTATGTGTTCTCTTCTATATTTTGTGTATTTCGTGCTATATCGGTTATATTTTTGTCTTCATTTAGTTGTCAAAACAATGCGGATCCAATGGTATCAACCCGATCTTCTTCTTATTTATTTCTTTGAAAGATCCCAGTGAGGAATTAATGTATAGATATTTGAGTCTCGAGCTAGTTTACGGCTTTGAGGAAAATCTCTCTCTAGCCCAGTGACCTCCCATGGTGGAAGAAAGAGAGATGACAAAGAAGGAAATCCTTTCAATATGCGATTGAGGAAGCTCGTCACGTGAAGGGAACAAGATGATGGACAACTTTGCTCAAATCCTTGAGACTCTGATAGCTTGAAGCGAGAGAGCATGACTGACAAACCATTTCACAAGTCCGACACCCTTGAGGTACAAGTCAATTTTGATATCCTTATTTGAAGCCCGGATAGATGTAGATGCTCTAGAAAAATGGTTGAATCACACGCTAGAAAGGTTATTACGTAGTCAAAGAAGTTTTCAAAAGTGAAAATATCACATTCACGCTTCTTAAATCCCTTCCCAATGTCATAGCTTGGTGGGAAGGTTATTGAGATAGGTACACCACAGATGAATATGCATTGTTGGGGAGAGAACCCACTTGGAAGGCCTTTGTAGATTCCCTAAAGGAGGTTCACAGCCGAAACTATGAGTAACCAATGCATAGGATGGACAGCTTTGTGTCGAGGAAAGAGACAGGGCGGTGTTGGAGTACACCAACATCTTTCATACCTTGCACTCAAAGCTAAGTATCAAAGACTTCAAGCGACACACCTGTTTTTGAAGTACCGCAGTGTTTTACATAGGTACATCCAAACATGGATGGATTTCTTGGACATCTCCTCCACTTGGGGCGGCTTAGCAAATTAATGGAGTCAAAATTGACAGAAATTCAAGCGGTGTTAGAGTAAGTGGGAGAAGCATGGAAAGGAAACTATAACTCACATAATGAAGGACAATGCAAGGAAGGCCAACCTCAAGAGAGCCGGTCCCAGATGCAGGGGAAAAGAGTGAGAAGTCCCTGAAGAACCTTTGGAAGAAAGTGGTGTGAGTTCCACAACAGCCCCTAGCACAACAGCATTATACTCTCATTAGATCATTGGTGGTCGAGATCAAGACAAAGAGCCGAACCCGGACTGATTGACCAATAAGGAGACAAATCAATGCAAAATTACTGTTATTGTGCTTAGTACCTTGATCAGCCGAAGAGGATCCCAAGGAGGGGGAGAGACTCTTCCATTCATAGATGTGGGTGAAGGGGGACCTTGCTGCATTTTATTTGATGGCGGAAGACAAAAGAAGAACACTATCTCAACAAAAGGTTTCAAGCGGTTGGATTTCCAACAACACCACACCCATATACAACATGGGTGGCTTTGCGAGGAGCTAAGATCTTTGTGTCGATAGCAGTGTCACATGTCCCTCGACATTCAGGCCTTCAAGGATGAGGTAGTGTGTGATGTTTCCCCATTGGAAGTTGTTATGTTCTATTAGGCGATACATATATGTGGAGAAGTCATATTGTTTATGAGTCTCAACCCGTAGTTTCATTGTTACTGCAGGGGTCAGGCATCACGAGGGATACAGGAGAACAGTTGAATGTTCCCTACCAAAAAAATGCCACAAGTAATCTCTCATCTTGAAAATTTTAGCCTCTTCACAATCCAATGAGAAGGTGAACAAAAAGGACTTTGCAACCCAACTGAGACTCATCCCAAGACCTTCCCTGCTCTAGCGAGAATGAGATAGAGCAATATTGTAGAGAATGCCAGGATGTTCTTGCTGCACCCTCTTTGGAGATTGCCTCCCACACTAACTAGTCAAAGCAAAGTTTACCTCATGAACCATTCCCTTACTCTTGTTACATCTTTATTGACAAAGTCCTCCCACACTCGGGTAGATCATGTCTCTAGATTGGTTGAGCAGATCCAACCCCTCCAACTTGAGGTTCATGACAGATTCTTTAGCAAGGCAAGCAACATACCAAACTTAAGATTTAACAGAAGTTTCCCCATCTCCCAAAGGGAACTTGACACAATGGGGACCATTGCTTCCTAAGGAGGAATCCACATGGATCTCGGTGGCCCATCCACCTTTTCCCTTTGAATCACCATTTGAGCACAATGGTTTGATAAATCATGATATTCACACTTTTCATAGAGATGGAATGTAATGTCATCTTCATTTATTAAATTATAGAAATCATGTAATTATTTCCCTAGTGGTCTTATGTACATGCTTAAAACATAATGTTAATGCACGGATCCCATTAGAACTCCATAATTAAGCATGCTTAGGATAGAGTAATCTTTGGGATGGGTGTGCTGAAAAGTCCTAGTGTTTACATGCCTATGGAATTTTATAAACTTAGTCCAATCCACATGCATCATGAGGTGTTCTCCTCTGCTCTCTCTCATATATAATTGGGTGGAGAATCCCTTTAAGCATGCAATGGAGTGTGATGTAAAGCTTGTTGCAGATGAAGCATAGCCAACATCTCTTTCCTTTCAAAGATAGGCTACCCAATTCTTCGGTTTGTGTTCTACAATGTTTTTCTATCTTATTAGTAATAGAAGTTGGGTTTCAGCGTATTATTTATATTTCTCTTCTATATTTTGTGTATTTCATTATTATATCTCGATTATATTTTGTCTTCATGTGGTTCTCAAAATAATCCAGATCACATGGAGGAATGATTAGTCTGACACTAGAAGAGTGTTGTTCCTATTGTATTAATGTATTTCTATTTTGGACCTTGTTCACAAATTGTTAGGTCACAATTGATAGCTTTGAGAAGGAGCCACTGTGATTAGTGTTCTCATTCTTGTTTTTATTATTATAAAGTATTATTCTTGTCTAATGACTTCCCTTTGTTGTCCTTGTTACGGCGAGGTCATAGGTGATAACTTCGAGGGAAGCTATAGTGGTGTAGGAGACAACATATTTGATGGTATCTAGTTTGAGACATAGAGAAAACTATCGGATAAGAATTTGTATACACGACTGTATACATCATATGTACCAAAGAAGGCGAAGGGGTACTTTTGTGAGACCATAGTATCTCATATGGAGATGATTGTAAGGAGAAGAAGGCTACAAATATGGTGAACAAATCTCTCTAGTGAAGTTGATCACTCTTCATATCATCGAGGGAAGAGTTAGTAGAGATATAAGGGCCTACCGGAGATCATTCACGGTAACCAAGAGAGACCAACATGGTCCATGAAACTTTACAAGATCTGACATTGATTAGCCATATCATGAGAAGCATATAGCTCAAGATTTATCTGGCTTCGGAGGAGTCAATATTGAGGAGGGAATGGAGACTCATAGACTTTCCTTTTCATATGGAAGAGAGAGACGTCGTCTAGAACTGACAAACAAGCACCATGGGTTGAGAAGGCTAGATCAAAGATTCAAAGACTTAGAGGAGATATGAGAGATCTTATACCGGAAGATTCCCTTGCTTTAGTAGAATTTTCTATAGTGATCGAGGAGGAATCCAGTTGGAAGGATTGGGATACATATATTTTCCTTAGTTTCGAGACCCTGAGGAGAAGTAAGTGGTGACTTCTAGGATTGATCTAAGATCAAGATGTAAAAAATCATGATTTGTGTCCAAAAGATTCTTCCACCAAGAGGGAGAAGACTATGCCGAGACACTTTCTCCAATATATTGCTACCGACAAATAGGTATAATATATGTTGACAAAGCCTCTGTCGGGGACAATCTTGGAGTGGTCCATATGTTTTTTCTCAAATATGAGTGAGAAGTGATGTGTTCCCTAGTGATAGAGGGAAGTGATGAGAATCCTTAGTAGTGGGAGCTACTCCAGCGTGGGCTTGTACATGTGCTTGCTACTCGGTGAAGTTGGTACTCCAGCATGAGACTAGTTGGTACTCCAGCGTAGGTTGGTACTTCAACACATGCTAGTATGCTACCCCAATGCATGTTGGTATGCTAATCCAATGCATGATGGTATGTTACCCCAATGCAAGTTGGTACTCCAATGCCGAGTTGATATGCTACCCAACATAGGTTGGTACTCCAACCTGGTGATATGCTACCCCAACACAAGTTGGTACTCCAATGTAGGTTGGTATGTTACCCTAGCGTAGGTTGGTATGCTGCTCCAACACAGGTTGGTATGCTGCTCTAACGTAGGCTATTATGTTACCCCATCACATGTTGGTACTCCAAAACAAGGCAGTATGCTACCCTAACACATATTGGTACTCCAACATGATGTCTCGGTCAGAACTTCCTCCGACATATAGATCGAGATTAAACAAGACAATGGATGAGGTGTGCAGAAGTGCATAAGCAGTGATGATGATCATTCCAAGGGGAATACATTCCTCGTTAAGAGGAAATGTTGAAATTTTTAGTCAGATTCTTTGTGAGCTGATGAGTTACTAGTACTGTATGAACTAGATGCTAACCTATAGTGTTGGAAATGATTCCCACTAAGAGTGTCAATCAGTAACATCATAGGTTACTAGTTGGAGGGCCAACCAATAGTGTTGGAAGTGTTTTACAGCTAGATGGCTTATGTGAAGGGGCTATGATGGCGATACTTGTTACATGATTTGTTTGACCATATGATAACATGTGTGGCTATCGTGATTTTACCTATAGACTTGTTTGCAAGACCATGTGAGTCTTTCCCATGTCATGTGAGATGGATGGATGTGTTTGAGACCACTACTTGAAGAACATCTTAGTTAATACCACCCTAGATAAGAGGGAGTGTTGATGTTTTGTTAGTTCTTGAAAGGTATTAACCTCCACGTGTAACCTATGACTTAGAATAGAATATTTGAGGAAGAAGGTGAACCATTAAACATATGTGTGGAAACCTTAGAAGACAATTAGCCTAGCGGAATAAATAATATTATAATGTATTTTGAGAAAAATAAAAATTAAATCCACGGAAAAGATAAAAAAGAAAATATAATTACCGAGGGAAAGTCAAGTCATCCCAACCAAAAAAGGTCACTAGACAAATTAATATAAATAGAGGATGTTTTGAAAGCTCATTTGTACACCAGGTTAACACCTATGAAGTCTTTGGGAAATTTGTTTTTGCAGTACCAGTGCAAATGAAAGGAGGAATCTGTGAGGTTCATGGTCATCTCTTGGTCTTTGTCTCTCTCTTGGTGATTTTCTTTGTGATATTATTGGTGATATTCTTGGTGATATTCTTGCTATGTATGACACAAGTTTGAGAGATAGAGTAGTGGGTACCAGTGCTACAATTGGGTATGGTACTTGTTATATGGATATGGACACTCTCTCTCTCTGTATTACTTACTTGGAAAAGGAGTGCTCTACTTGTCTTGAGTTGTTGTTGCTGCAGTTAGCAGCTAAGATTTATCTGTTGGTTCACAGGTATAGGCACCATAGTATTCTAATAAGTAAAGATTAGTGTGCTCGAGGGTGGAATGTGAATGCCTATGGTTGGGTGGGAATATGTGACATTGTCACTGGTTACTTGAGCATACAAAGAATTTCAACAGGAAAAGAGCCAACAAAGAGTAGAGAGAGCTTGAGATTGAGATGGAGAGATAAAGGAGGGAGAGAGAGGGACTAGGGAAATAAGGGGTAGGTGAGGGAGAGATCTAGGAAGAAAATAAGAGAGGTTGAGGAAGTGATATGGAAAGAGATAAAGAGGAAGGTCAAATGAGAGAGAGAAGTGAAGATGGGGGAGATAGAGAGGGAGAGGTGTGGGAGTGTGAGAGGCATGGTGAGTAAGGTGCAGGTCCTGAGTCCGCAGTCACAGTCTAGGTCTAGGTCTTGACATGTCTAGGTCATGGTATATGTCTAGGTATAGGTATTGACTTGTCTAGTTCAAGGCCATTTGTTTCCTTGCAATGTACCAAACACTAGTGTGTGAGAGTGTTAGAGGAGAGAGGAGAGATATGAAAGGGGAGGTAGAAATTGGGTGTGTTAGAGTGTGGCGGGGAGAGAGGAATACATAGAGGGGGGGATATAAAGTGTGTGTCTTTGAGGAGTGTGGGAGGGAGAGAAAGGGAGGTAGAGGCTGAGTGTGTTAGGAGTGTGGGAGGGAGAGAGAGGGGAAGACATAGAGGGCTAGAAAGTGTGTGTTTGAGAGTGTGGGAGGAGAGAGAAAGGCATATAAGGCTAGTAGATGGGGAGTGTGTGAGAATTGGGAGAGAGAGAGAGGAAGATAGAGGTGGTGGTAGAGAGAGGTAAAAGTAGGAGAGAGGGGTAGATGTCGAGATAGAGAGAGAGGGGGTAGAGAGGAGGGATGGTGAGAGGAAGGAAACAAGGGATACATAGAGGGGGATACAAAGGGAGCAAGAGGGAATAAAAGAGAGAAGAGAGGTGAAGAGAGGCTGAGACTAACAACAAAGAGAGTCTAAGGCATGTCAAGGAAGGTCTAGATCTAGGTCTTTCCATGGCTTATGATGTCTAATTCTTTCCATGTCTAGGTCTTACCATGTATAGGAGAGAGAGAGAGAGAGAGAGAGAGAGAGAGAGAGAGAGAGAGAGAGAGAGAGAGAGAGAGAGAGAATGTGGGGAAAGAACAAATAGCTTTCATAAGGTATGTGCATGATCTTAGGAATGCGTGCATGCTCTTAGGAATGCTGTCTACGTTCCTATAGCACATGTAAGCTACTAGGAATCTTGTGTGTGTTTGTAGAGTGTGTGCTCGCTCTTAAGAATTCATTTGCGTTCTTTTGAATTCAATTTTTGGGTAGGATTGACAACATGTATGTTGACTTAGTTTCCTAAAATATTTGGAGTCGGGGATGACTAAACCTAGTGGTTTTTTGGTCTACAAATTGATAAAAAAATCCATTTTGTGTGTGGGGAAAATAACAAATAGCTTATAAGAGTATGTGCATGATCTTAGGAATGCGTGCATGCTCTTAGGAATGCATGCACGTTCCTATAGCACATGTGCGCTACTAGGAATGCGTGTGTGTTTGTAGAGTGTGTGCGTGCTCTTAAGAATTCCTGCACGTTCTTTTGAATTCAATTTTTTTTGGGTAGGATTGACAACATGTATGTTGACTTAGTTTCCTCGTATTTAGGTCCAGGATGACAAACCTAGTGGTTCAGTCTGCAAATTGATAAAAACCACCATTTTTGTGAATACCTCTCTATATAATTGTCTTTGACGTTATTTTTCTATAGGCTAAACAATTCAATTGTTGATGAAACTATAGACATAGATAGGGTCGACTATGCAGATTCCAAATATATGGGTTTTATTTTAAAGTTAATAGTGTTTACTATTTTTAATATATTTTTGTCTTCGCATATATAAAAATCCTATAATGCATACCTCTCTTATTTTTGCTATAAATTTTTGTCACCTTAACCATTTCTCCAATGAGTTATAGGTCGTACTACAAGAGACTGAAAACTACGTTCTAAAAAAAATAAATTCTTTTGATCATGTTAAGACCCTCTTAGCCTGCACAAACAAAAGACATTGTGATTTCAGAGATATGTTGACTTTGATAATTAAAAATATATATAAAATTAATATTATAAATTTCCAAGAAATACATTGCACTAGAAAAATGGGTTCTCTGCAAGTATACAGGTTTTTGAAATCAAATTTGATGCAGTTATTCATAATTTCTATGAATAAAAGTTGTATATTCGGAAATCTAATTCAATTTCCTAAGTTTCATCTTCTTACACCATATTCAAATTCATTGTAAAAGTACCTTGAATAATCCCTCCAAGTTAACATATTGTCCAGGTTTGCATTACTACTAATGCATCATGAGAGACCATCATTAGCTTGCACTCACCCTTATGTTTTATATTATTTTTCAAAGCCAACAAATTAATAATTGAATTACACTTTATACAATTTTATGTTTTTTCTTCAAAAAAAATAAAAATAAAACCTTTTTAAAGAGAAAACATCTATGGAGTTTACACATATATTTTATAATTTTTTAGTTGTATATTTTTTAAGATTTAGGAGAAAAACAGTTTGTAAAAAAAAATCGATAATGACAAATTTACATGTAGCAAGTCGACCACCTTCCATGAAATGGATGAATGGATTTCACCTATAGTAAGTTGCAACTCCATGAAAACCTTAAATGAGGATTTTAAAATAATCTCAAATGAGGGATTTAGAAACCCTCGATTAAGGTATCTTAAAATCCTTGAATGGGGTATTTTTGACATAAATATTTTATTTTTAGTTTAAAACTCTTGATCTAAGGTTTTAAGCCATCTAGAATTTCCATAGGTCATTTTGGCATGCCCAACTTGCCAAAATGCAACTAAGATTCATGGATTCACTCAATGATGGATCGACAATGGTAAAATGACACCATGAAACATGATGGACACAAGATTGTACCTTAGAAACTATGAGGAAAAAACTCCAATAAGAAATAAGTACTCATGTTCTAAGAAACGCCTAGAGGGATAAAATCTCTCGAATTGAAAACCCTTCCTCCTTAAATGCAATATAATAGAGCACGATGTACATTAGAATATTTAATTCTATTCCTTGTGAACAAGTCTTTTTAATCTTGATTTAATTAGATTAATTTAATTTAATTCGAATATATATATATATATATATATATATATGAGTGTTCAGTTCCATGTTGAATTTAGGCACAAAATCACCTAATACTTACCTAATACTTGTAGAATGTGCCGGTATAAGTCTTTCCGGATTGATATTCCGTTCTATATTTGGAACTCCGAATATTTCGGGAGTAGAGATGATGCAACAATGGTTGCAAATGTCACGTTCCTTTATAAACTATGCGCGCCATTAAAAGAGAGATGACCGAGAAAATCTATTTTGTTGTTAAACAGTATGTTGCATTTGTTGATAGAATTTGCATATAGCCCACGTGTTTGTCTAGGCGAGAGTGTTGAATTTGGGGATAGAATTTGCATATACCCCACATATTTGTCTAATCCAGTGGTGTAGTGACATGCCTTTATCTTTTTGGTTTCTCTCACCAACTTATGATTAATTCTTTAATTGTCTTTTTTATAATTTTTTAAGATAGAGACTTAACTTTAATTGTCTTTTTTATAATTTTTTAAGATAGAGACTTAACTTTAATTGTCTTTTTTATAATTTTTTAAAATAGAGACTTAAAATATAGATGCGATGAAATGTATAATGTAAAATAACATTAATAAATTAGGAAAAAGTTAAGGTAAATAATATTGTAAAAACAAAATATAAAAATATAAAATAAATTTAGATATATCTATCTTAATCCTATGTAATCTAAAATAACATTATTAAATTAGACTTAAAAATATTAAAATAAGTAGTATTAAAAAATAAATTATAAGGATAAAATAAATTAACATAAATGTATTTTAATTTTAGTTCTTCTTTTTAATAACAAGAGGTTCATGTTGTCCAAAGGGGTTGGATACATTGGTGGAAAGCGATGAGCTTTTTACCATTGGGTAAGGTTCAATTCCAATGAGGGTTGCATCATTGGGAAAGGTTCAATTCCAATGAGGGTTGCTTAACCTGGAGCCATGTAGACACCTTGAGGTATTGATCGAATGTGTGGTTGCACCGAGAGAGATTATATTAAAAAAAGTGACTCATGCACACATAAGTGGATCAAATCGCACCCCCATGTCCTTCAACGTTTTTAGCACTTGAATGAGGTGATAGGGACGAGCTCAAGTGATGGGATCACTCCCCAAGGAGTGTCGCCACCTCTATCCCACCACCGTCTATAATTTCCCACCATGATAATCTCCCTCTCTTCACTCATGCGCGATTATACAACATCTAGCTCTGGCTCAACGATGTCCCTTCGATTTTGTCCACTTTCCACTTCTTTCCTTCCCACGATCCATCTCCCATGGGCTCATTCATTAGCAGTAATGGTCTACGCAACTATGATTATAGATCCTATATGGTGCTATGCAACCCCTTTGCTCCTAGATGGTTCTTTCCTAAGTGCTCCTTCATGAGTTTTTCATTCGTCTTGGTTCTATGCTTCCACTCTTGTTTTCTCTACCGCATTCTCGTCTCCTTCCAATCCTATGGTTTTCATCTTGCTTCCTCTTCTCTGCTCTCACTCCCTTACTCTTGTGATCATGGCTCGCGGTGGTTCCTCTCGCCACTCCAGGGGTAGTTGACATCGCTCTTATGGCTCCCATCTCATCTTTGCAGCAGAGGAGTCCATTGTGGCTTACCACGCCCACTTCACTTGAGATTCAAGAGAAAAATGATTTGGAAGAGGTCAATATCAGAGTTCTCATACACTTCATCTCTAATGAAGAGGTCACACACAACACTAGTTCCTGGGTTCTTGACACTGGTGTCACGCGAGCTAGAGAGTCTTAGTATATGAAGACTATTGACCTCTATCGGGGATGATTTTAGGGGCTAAATTTCGCTCATGGGCTAATTTTCCAAGGTTTTTCCCAAAAAAATATTTGCTATTCTAAAAATGATTTACCCAAATTCTATAGGATAAAATTATTTTACCTTTAAAATCGCCAAAATTTAATACAAACTATATAAAAGCCTTATAAATTTGAATATCTTTACAAAAATATCGCCAAACATTATATAGTTTGAATATGAAGGATTAGTAAGATTTGCCAAGGTTTCTACATTTGAAAATAAATTTCCATCCTTAAAATCATCCATGAGGTCCTCTACTAGCATCTTAAGATGCTACTGAGTAGAGTTCTTTTTGAGAGGCATGAAGCTCACCAAGAGATTCTCTTACGATTTGATGACATGAAACTTCAAATAAAGTTGGTGGACCATAAGATCAATTTAATGGTAGAAAAAATAGCTGGAATGGACCTAGCCAAGTTGGATTTTCCTCAACCTTGGGTTCTAGTGGCTGATAACCACCCACCTCTGGCCCAATTCTCTCATGTTTTTTAGTTTAGAATATCTTTTTCTCAGTTTCAAAGGCTTGGGAGATTTTCCCCCACCTCCCTCTAGTTATTATTCTATTAGGAAGACTCAAATAAGATCTTTATCAAACAACAATAGTCTTTGTTTTTCTTCGCTTTATAGTTTGAAAAAACAATGGTTTTATAGGCCTATTAAGCTAGACAAACTACTTCATTGTTGCTGGTCCAGTTTCCCTTGCAACAGACCATCACCAAGGTTTTTGTATAATACTCTTTCAAGATAATACTAAGGCTTTGGACAGTTTAAAAAAAAACCAAGAAGTTCATGTATAAATTTCATTTTTATTCTCCTGTATGTTTAATAAATCTATGTTAAAATGGGTGCCTTACATTCTTTAATAAATCTATGTCAAAATGGGTACCTTACATTCTTGTTTCTAAATTAAAATATGTTTATTTACTTTAATCTCTATGGTTGCTTAATAAATATTGAATTATAATGGATTTAGGTTGGTTATTTATCAATAATAATTTATTAACCTTTATACTTTCATTTTTCATGGATACTTGCTTTTAAAATTTAAATTTTAAAATTTAAGAAAAATACACACACAAATATCTGTGTGCCTAATGATAAAGCTAGAAGTAGGAAAGTCAAAATCAATAGTGATATTGGAGTAAAACAAGGATCTCCCCTCTCTCCAACATTATTGGTATCTTTATAGATCAAATATAAGATTGGATAAAAATATGGGGAGGAGAAATACACTTAGGAGGTTATGCTTTGTTGTTGTTAACTTATGCAAATGATTTTGTGTTCTTGGCAATTAACAAACATGGTCTCCAAAGACATGTTGATGCCCTACACAAATTTTGTAGTTACTCTAAAATGAAAGTTAATGTAAACAAGCTTTTGTAATAGGAATATAATTATCACATTTAATTGTGATAAATGAGAGGTAGTTCTTTCTTTCTCTTTCATTTGATTGTACTTATAATTGGAACTCTTTTGTGGAGAAATGAGTAACACC
>SNQJ01S0099151.1:10964-31072 GCA_010110895.2 Picea sitchensis | reverse complement strand
GTATTGCGACTATGGATGATGGTGAATAGTGTATTCTGAGAGAGGAGACTGTGAGTGAAAAAGAGGAAGTTACAGTGGGTTTTGCTGTAGGTTGTATCCATTCATTTGCTGGATAATAATAAAGGAAGGACCTGGCAATTTCTCCGGTGGACATATCCCACACTGGGTGAACCACGTAAATCTATGTCTCTCTTGTATTGTATGTCTTCTGTGTTTTGTTTCTGCATTTGTTTTATTTTATTGCTCCACGGTCCTGTTTTTCTAACACAAGAGACCTATGATCTCATAGGGAGAAATCGTTGAAGCTATCATCATTTAGATCGTGGAGCTTCTGAGCAAGGGTTAGACAAGGAGGACTTGGCAGAACTGTTGCATTCCATCTATGACTCTAAGCAGTGTTTTGTCTTCATTAATATAATTTGCTTGGCATGTTTCTTTCTAATTCGTGTTCAATCTCACATGAATTTTTATATTTAGTAGATATACCTATTTCAGACTAGTCTTGATAGAGTAGGAAGTGGTCGTACTTTGTTTTTCTACAGGATCCATCGAGGAGCGAACGATTGTAGCTCAACTTGGAGCGTGCAGGGACAAACACCGGTAAAAGGTACCTCTTTTCTCCTTCCTCCTCACACACTAGTCCACCTAGATCTAAAAGGAATTTAGTGACCATGATAAGAACTTCCTGTCTTAGAGTTAAGAGTCTAGCTCTTCGAGGAGATCTACCTGTCCGCAGGGAGATTTTCCTTCAACAGAAATTGGCAACCATACTGGGGAGAATCAAATAGAAACTTTTGGTTTTGATTTTTCCTCATAGACCTTGTCTTACCTTTTGTTTTCTTAGGCCTTTTTCACCCCTTTATATTTGATGGCACTTGCTGGTTGAATATTTACCCCATCACATTCATCTTGACTGTGAAAATTTGACTGAAATTTTGGTTTTTTTGACATTTTTTTGAGTTTTTTTAGCCTGGTGCCCATGTGCCCATGTTAGAAGAGCGCCAACACTCCCTGGAAGTGTTGGACATAGTGTTATAATTCCCTGGTGTCCCGTACACCAGAGCGCCAACCCCTTTTTGCACAAAATCTCTTCAAAAATTCCATTTTTTGTAGGTCCAGACCCTGTTTCTTCACTTGTTGAGATGCTTTGTGATTCATGATTCTTCATTTGACATTTGACATGCTTCCTCCTAAGAAGTAAACACCTTGTTGTTCAGATTTTATTCCCTTCTTCATTCTTTTTGAATTTTTGCTGTTGAGAGCTTGAAATCGATCCGCTGCTTTTTTCCTCTCGTATCTGACTGAGCGAGAACTCCAGTGAAGGACATCTGAAGTCTGTGACTCTTCTCACTTGGTTTTTTGAAGGTCATTGTTCTTTGAACACCTCATTTTTGTGTGAATTGTTTGATTTTTCTTTGTTATTTTTGTTTTTTGTTTGCTTCTTGTTTCAATCACAACAAGAGGGTGTGTGTTGTGTGTGCGGAATTTGATCCTACTTGTCTGAATCTCCTTGATCTGAAAAGGTAGTTGATAGGAGAAGTTTTTTTCCATTGAATCAGTTATCACTCGCATACAAAAGAAAAAGATACATTTTAGTGCTTGATTTGCATATTAGAAAGAATTTTTGAAAATGTTTTATCATTGCATTGGATTCGATTGAGAACCAATTGATAGAGGACTTTTCATATTAGTGTTTGAAAGTGAAAATGACTCCTTCTCTTTCACTTAAATAGGCATTCATTGAAAAGAAACGATTGCTTATCATATTCTATGCATCTTTTTGGGCATTTAGTCATCATTCCATTAGTTTCACTTTCGTGCACCCTTTGAGTAAAGAACAACTCTAAAACAAACACTAATTAAAAATTATCTAGAACATTTTTGTTTCTAGGATATTCCACCAACAGTAGATTAGGGTTAGCACTTTGGATTAGGCTGTGAGTACAACTCTCCAAAGTTTTCAAAACAAAAATTAGCATCCTGAGCTAGGGAGAGTCAAATCCAATTGTCGTATTGTTTTTCTGGGATCCCCCTCTCACACAGGGGTTACGCATGAGGTCACATTCGGGAGAATTATGGAGATTATCCCTCCGTGGTTCAACTGTTTGTAGTGGTCGGATGGTATATTGGGGGTCACTGGAAGGTATACCCACGATTATGTGTGGGATCCTTTCGGGTTGATTTCGGACTTGTTATCCTTCCCATACATTTCAGATCGGACTGTCGACTGTACCTACCCAGGGACTCACTACGAATTGGTATCTTTAGTTTCCATAATCTTTAGGTACTTACACAAGGTGACGGTGAAGGGAAGTCTCACTGTACCTAGAACAGACATTGGTCAAACTCACTCGGGCTCCTTGGAGGGTAAATCCATAATTACTGCGTGGAAGATTGCACCAAGGCGTAAGTCCGTTAAGCAGGTCGCCATTGTAGTTGTTCCACCATATCCCATCCCCTTCTCAACTTGATCACGCGATGTTGGATTTCATCACCAACTAGTACGATCATCGAGAGAAGTTTTGTCTTCTTGGTTGATTCCTAGATTTTATTAGCGCATGTTGTTTCTTTTTGTTAGTTGGCCCTAGATTTTCAGTGTGTTCTGTTATTCTCCACAATTGAGCCCATAGACGATAAAGGTCTTTGCTGATCACGTAGGATGCAAGGGCTACCTACGGAAGGCTATCAACCCTTACCTCCTAACCCTCCAGAAGACAACTACCGTAGAGAGGTAGACAACCCATCTGACGCTGGAAGTGCTATTTCTCCTCTGTTAGATAATTTAGAAGATGCTTTGGTCACAGTTGAAAATCCCACCACACCTGTGTCGGTAACTCCTCTTGAACCACTTTTGGTTCTTTTAAACTCCCTTGGGAACGTCATAGACGAAGAAGTCCCACGATTGCCGGAGAGGATCTTTACCGAAGCATATATGGGATCCACAGAACCAATCTTTGGTGACAAGTATAGGACTCCTGTTCGTCCTAGCACCGCAGTAGAAACCAATCCCACAGCTGCTCGTTCTGTATGGAGGACTTCATCGAGACGTGATCTCTATGAACATTTCGAATCTATTCGACAACCCTTTCCTCCCCATGACCCTCCTAGTGAAACAGGACCATACGGTCAAACCATGAATCACCTAGTCGATCAAGTTATTCACCCTACTGCTACACCAACACAAGTACATCTTAATGTTGGACTCATTACCTCTACTCATCCCCAAAGCACTTCAATATCTACCCCTGTTTATACAAGTTTTTACTCTACAACTCTGCATGTTCCACACGATCCTGCTGGGACATCTTCTCGCCCGAGAATGCAGACCCCTGCTGGCCAAACACAACTAGTTGGATGGAAACCACCATCCAATGAACTGTTTCCTCCTGGAGGAATACCTTTCCATGGAGAGCCTACCCCTCCTGGGGGACAATCCCCTTTTCATGCTCCTCCTGGAGGGAAAACTCTATTTTCCAGTCACACCTCGGTCGTAAATCCACTGCTGGCAGGGGGGCAACCCCCGTTTGATGGAAACCCTTCACAATCCTGGGGAGCATCCTTAGGAGGCACTTTTACTCAACCCCACGTTGGGGGGAACTTGTCTAATAACCCACTAGGAGGAGTATCCAATCCTGTTCCTCCTGGAACATCTTACGGGAAATCTTATCCGAGCGGTATCGAAAACACCACCTAGAGTTCTTCGGGACCACAATCTTATCCTCCTCATGAGCCTCATGTGTATCCGCCTCTGGTATCTACTCCTTACCATTCTCAAGGGAAAAATTTGTATCCTTCTCACGGGAAAATAAATCACCCAGCCTATAATGTTCAAAACCCACCGGGTTATGCCAATGTTTCTCATGCACCATCGAATCCTTCTTATCCTGGCTAGCAACAACCGTATGTAGGAGGACCTACTGGTTACAAATATCCACCTAACCCAGTCTATGGTTCTACTGGTTTTCCTATGCCGTACCAGTATCATTCGCACATTAACCGACAACTACCTTTCCTTGCAACTCTGGATCTCCCAGACTTGTCTCGGTTAACTAATGATCCTATCTCTCATTCACCAGTTTGGCTAGTCATTCCAGCTAAACTTCCTTCTGATATTCCAAAATTTGACGGAAACTCTGGCGAAGATCCGAACAACCATGTGATGACTTTCCATTTGTGGTGTTCATCAAACTCCCTCGTGGATGATTCTATACGTTTGCATCTTTTCCAGCGAGCACTTACCGGTTCAACAACAAAGTGGTATATTGAACTACCACATGATTCTTTTCATGATTTTAATTCCCTTTCCATGTCTTTCCTCATGCACTTTCAACTGCCTATTCACTACGAGACATGTACTGAACTCTTGACCTCCCTTCGTCAAACTAACTCTGTGCATATCTCTGACCATATTCATGAGTGGAGGCGATGACGAAGGATGATCAAGGCAGTCATTTCTGACATGCTCTTGGCCGAATGGTTTACTAAATCACTGTTACCCCAGATGGCTCGCGATGTCGCTATGGGTGGTGCGGTCACAAGGGAACAAGCCATTGCTCGGGCTCAGTACATAGAATTGGTTTGTTCCCAATCTGTTACTTTGTATGATTTTCTTCTGAATGTTGCTCGAGCTAATACCGATCCTTCTAATCCATCATCCTCATCTCATGCAGATGGTGTTATCGGTTCCGTCAAAACTCAATATTTTTCCAAATCGACTACACCCTCTTCTACCTCCCCCCAAATTCAGATCTCTGAGGTGAATGCAGTTCAATCTGCCCCTTCGCAACAATCCGGAGGTAAGAAGAAGATAAAAAATAAATCAAAAAATAATAATGAACAATCCAAAAATCAAGCACCTGCTACAGAAAAGAAACCACAACGGACACTAAAATTCCCGTGTATCATTTGTGGTGATGATCACTACACTCAAGACTGTCCTCTTCGCAATGAAGTGGCCAAAATTTTCCAAGGGAAGTCACAACCCGTTGTGCTTACTCATCCTTTTCCACAGCAGAAATCCATGGTTGCTCAAACCCCCTCTCCTGGGGGCAGTTCTAGCGATTCTAATGATGAAGCCTCATCGAGTGCCCATATTTACATGTTTAATGGGATCAATTTGACCACTCTCTCTAAGACCTACGACACACCAAGTAACCCTGACAAAGGAAAAGACACTAATGGTGCCGACACTTTACCAGATCCATCATCATCCTCTGTTAGTCTTCCATCGATTAATCCTCCGTCTGGACCACTTCAGATTGAAAAACCTCCGTTCAACTCTATCTTACGTCCTCCTAAGAGCACTATCTGCAAAGCTACCTTCAATCCTAGTTCACGTGATGCCCAAAACTACAACATTATTGAAGATTTGGCTCAAGCACTGTGTGCTATGTATGCGTTAGAAGTTCTACAGCACTGCCCCAGTCAACGTAGAACGCTCTTGACCGCTCTTGGCATTGTTGATCCTGAGTCATCCAATCAGATCATGTTTAACCTGGATAATTATGCGTCTCGACTCTCCCACCAACTTGCTTTTCAAGTTGATGTTGTTGTTCACAATAAACAAATCCATCGAACTATTCTCGATGAGGGAGCCTCAACTTGTGTCATGTCTTTAGTGTGTTGGAAAGGTTTAAAATCAGCAGCACTCAACAAATCCCAAACGATGTTGCGCGCCTTTGATGGGCGAGGTTTTCATCCCCATGGGATTTTACAGTCCCTGGCTATCCAATTGGGTGGAAAAACTATTACTGTTGATGTCAAGGTGGTCGATGCTCCCCTCGATTACAAATTGTTACTTGGAAGAAGTTGGTTTTATGCTATGACTGTCATTGCCTCATCGGTCTTTCGATGTGTACAATTTCCTCACCAGGGAAAAATTGTCACTGTTGATCAGTTGGATTTATGCATGACCGATGATTTCATTCCTGCTACCAACAATATTCCTTTCTTGGGAGACCACAAAATCACATATGAAAGCGTTGGTGTTGGCTTACTAAAAGATTCTAGCCTCATGGGTACCTTCCCTACACCACTTCCACCGACTACACATCATATTGCCACCGTTGATATGATTTCAACCACAACTTATCAATCTTTGGAATCATTTGACCCTCAGATTGTACCTTGTTCGTTGGAATTCGATGCACTAGGTGACACCATGCCCCTTAGTCCAGCCGAAACATCATACGTTTCTACCCAATCCGCTTATCCCTCGTCATATGCTCAACATCTATTGGCACTTGACAGTTCCTCATTGCGATCACGGTTGAGTTCCTTGTCGTTTGCGATCGACTATGTTTCCCCAACTTTTCCTTCGGATGAATCTATTCCGGAAATGTTTCGCATTGACAAGTTACCTCAGGATAATAACTGTCATCGATCCTCTTTTCTTCCCCCTCGTGAAGAAATTCGGGCAGATATACCATCTATCTCCCCTCCTGGTGTTGATTTTTCATCATCTCCCATGCTTTCAACTTCCGAAGATTTGGATCTGGTAGTGGACATGGTGATTTATTTGGTAGGATTATTGGAGCTTGATCTCCTTACTCCTATCGTGGCCCTCGACATGTGTCCCTTCTCGAGTGATTATCTTCCATCCAGCGAAGATCTCCTGGAGGCCATGAACACGTTTTATCCTTTGACCTGGTCCCCTTCCAGAGAATTATCCTCTTGGAAGCCATGATTCGGACGAAACCACGAGCATAGTTTCTCCTCTCTATGGCAAGCTCGTTAAAAAATGAAACAGAGGCCCTGCGCATAGTTCTTTTCCTGTGTCAAGCTCATTAACAAATGAAACAGTGACCTCTCTTGAACCTTCTTTTCATCCACCCTTCGGTGAATGAATCGAAGCTTGGAGGGCATGTCTCCAGCCTTTGATGATCTTTCTGGAGTTAAGACACTAGCTTTCAAGCTGGGGGCATACCGAGATTTGTCTTTGTTCTTTATCGTGCTCATAAATACATGAGAATGCATCCGGGTAGACTTTTATCTCTTTTTCGGACCTGTATGGATATACAAAAAAGGAACCCCCTGGAGTTGTCTTTAATCTCCTTTCAGACTCTCTAAACATGAAAAGATTGTCGAGTGATCTTGCTTCCTTTCCCACTCGTTAAACGGTTTGAAAGGGCGTCTTTCGAGTGATAATTTATCTCTTTTTCGACCTCGCGAGACTAACATTACGAAAAAGGACAACACTGGAGTCATCTTTAAGTTCTTTTCAGACTCTCTAAAGATGAAAAGATTGTCGAGCGTCCTTGTTCTCTTCATGCTCGTTAAAGTATTTGAAGAAAATGTCTGTCGAGCGATAGTTTATCTCTTTTTCGGTCTCATCAGACTACTTTACGAAAAAGGAACTAAGAGAGTTCTCTTTTAAGTGTTTTTCCAGACTCTATAATCATGAAAAACCTTTGAGTTTTCTATCTTTGGACTCGCTAAACAAAACATCGACAGGCCCATATGGGATCGAACCCTTACTACTTCCAGTTCGTTAAACAAAGGAAGAGGAACTTACCGAAGGTGAGTTTTTTCGAGCATGTGTTATCCTCCTTGAGCTCGTTAAATTAAAAAGAGGTACTCGTCTATTTGGATGGGGGAAAAATTGAAAGAAGCAAGCCAAGCAATTTTTTGAGAACATTACCAAGTAACTCTTAGAGTCACCTTTGAACACGACACTTTGTCTTTGCGCACATTATAATCCGCTGAACCTCTGCACTGAGCCAATCCTTTGAGTTTCTTTCACTCCTTTGGGTCACCCAAAGAAAGTCACAGTATCCATTGCATCATCGTGTTTTGGTCCATGTCATGTTTCTACTGTTGTGCCTCAGTGTTCAAGGGAAGTATCTGCCTCGAGAGTCAGGCATCACAAATATCTTGTCTCAATACCTGTGTCAGTCTATGTTCATGTGATCTACCAATTACATCTTTGTGTCTGTTTCGTGTCGTTGATGGGGGATACATCAAGGCCCTCCTTCGACAAGTCTATTCCTGTCAACTTCAACACATTATCCAAAAACTAGACTTAGAAACCAGTTAGTACTTTGGGACCTGCATGCCTCAATGGCAGGCCTCCTCACATCTGACAGCGGGTTTATATTATTGACCTCTGATTGGATGATTCCACGGAAGTTTGACTTCAGCTCATCCATTCACATTTGTAGGAATGTACTAGGGTACCTTGGGAATCATTGACATTAATGGTGATCTCCCTTGCGCTTGTTAACGGTTTACATCATTGACCGGAAATCAAGTGGTTTTTCCATGTTCGACATCAGGACATTTATTCACATGGTTAGATTCTTACTACATCAGGATTGGTAAGAAGACCCTGGGTTGAGTGATCACTTTGATATGTACTTTGCCCAGTTTGCGATGGAGTTTCTTTTGAACAATGACACATATACTGTGACATAGATCCACTTTGTATTGGTCGTGGCTATGTCTTGTCATATCATAGATCCACTGTGTATTCTTCATGGCTACGATCAGTTCAGGTCATAAGAGTATAGATCCACAGTGTATTTTCAGTGGCTATACCTTTTTATCAATACAATTATGGATCCGCAGTGTATTTTATGGCAGCCATATCTTGCAAGTCTTGATCATTCAAGCATAGGTATGCATGCCTTGGGTCTGAAACATGTCATAATATTTGTTGGATGTTTGTGTGAAACTTTTGTCAGGTTCTCTGCGTCTACACCCTTGCTTCAAAGTATACAAAGAATTTCAGTTATCAGTTCCTGTATTCTAACTTCATACTTTGGGGGGAAATCTGTTACACATCAAAAATACTCACTTTGATAGTGTCACAAGTGTCGTCAATACAAAGGTCGCAAGTGTCGCATTTTTCTCACAAGTGTCGCAAGTGTCAGGGAAGCATACTTCCATAATGCCTATGTCATGCCTGTAAACGACATCAAGAGGAAACTTGGCACATGGAAAACACTTGATTTCGAAGAGGAGGAAAGGTTAACTGGGCTCATGAACCTTTTTCCATCTGAAAACACTCAAAAATCTAAGTTTTTGGAGGGGAGCGCTCCCTTATAACTATCTCAGGAGTGTTGGCGCCCCCCCATAAGCCATCAGGGAGGGTTATAGCATTACATCAACCCTTTTGTAGGAGCGCTCCTATCCTCAGGAGTGTTGGCACTCCCCTATACACTACTAGGGAGCGTTATAACGCTCTGAGTGCCCTTTTGAGGGAGCGCTACCTATTCTGGGCAGCAGTTAAGTTGTTGATATGAATGGGGGAAGGATCCTTTCATTCTTGGAAGGAAGTTGGATTTGAATCCCTAGTCCATCCATGATCTTAGGGAATATCCTCAACTGAAGGAGGAAAATCCTCAACTCACCCTAAATATATCTCAAGTTGTTGAGCCTCTCCAAGGCTATATAAGCAAGATTTCTCATGGTGAAAGAGGACTGAAAAGGGAGAATCACACCAAACTTATGATCTTATAAGTGGTGCTAGAACAAAGATAATTTGGGAGCAAGAGACCTATGATCTCATAGGGATCAATCGGTGAAGCTATCATCATTCAGATCGTGGATCTTTTGAGAAAGGGTTAGACAAGGAGGACTTAGCAGAACTGTCGCATTCCATCTAAGGCTGTAAGCAATGTTTTGTCCTCATTAATATAATTTGCTTGGCTTGTTTCTTTCTAATTCGTGTTCAATCTCACATGAATTTGTCTCTTTAGTAGATAGACCTATTTCGGACTAATCTTGATAGAGTAGGAAGTGGTCGTACTTTGTTTGTCTACAGGATCCATCGAGGAGCGAAATATTGTAGCTCAACTCGGAGCGTGCAGGGACAAACACCGGTAAAACGTACCTCTTTTCTCCTTCCTCCTCACACACTATTCCACCTAGATCTAAAAGGAAGTCAGTGACCATGATAAGCAATTTCTGTCTTAGATTTAAGAGTCTATCTCTTTGAGGAGATCTACCTGTCCACAGGGAGATTTTCCTTCAACAGTATTCAATATCGTTCTTACAGAGATAGAAGACCCCAGGTCCCTCCCAACCATTTTTTGGAATGTGTCCCAGGTCAGTACCTTGTTTTCTAGTGACATGCATATAAACAGTTTTATCTTTAATTGTGTGTTCCACTTCCATATATTTACCTTCCATCCGCTTCTGATCGGGTAGTCCATAGTTGATGTGAGCGCACAATAAACATTTTTAATAGACATGTTCCTGAATGAGTCCCCCTCTGTCCATACAAGAGTAACAATTGAATCCCAAATATTAATGCTCGCGCTGCGCCCAGAAGTGCCCTTCAATAATGCTCCCACTCTGATGCTAACCTTTCGCTAAAACCCAGATCCTCACTGCTCAACCAAGCCTATGAAATAGAGCCAACAATTTTGGGAGTTGTCGCTTGTGCCAGGACAATTATTCTTCTATCTTTTAGTTGAGATATCAGTGCCTCTGAGAGTTTTGTTCTGTCTCCCATGAAAATTATCCGATCCCTACCAATTGATATTAAATGTCCCGATCTCGGACACAAACTCTTCCAATGAAGAATCTCATGGACTTTACTAGTGAGACTATTCCAAATTCTAGACGTTGAATGATGTTTGTGGGTAGCTTGCATGTACCAATTGACCACAATTGTATTATATAAATATTTTTCCATTAAAACTTTGTGCCAAATGCCATCCTATCTCAGTACTCTCCAAAGAGTATTAACCAATAATGACGAATTGAAGAGAGGGAGGTTCTGGATACCCCATCCACCAAATTTCTTGGGTCTAGATAGAATGTCCCATCTACAGAGGTGAAACTGTTGAGTAGTCTTATTACCTCTCCAGAGAAATTCAAACATCAAGTGCATTGAGTAGTCTTATTTTCGAATTTTATTTAAAATCGAGTGCGGGATGATCTCCAAAGACATCTAATATACATTTTGGCTTTCCAGAACAACTTTTACTAAGACAAAACGACCACCCAATGATAGCCACTTTTTGCACCACATCCCAATCTTCTTTCCCATTTTTGTCACTAACCAAAACCAATCTTCATTTTTTGAAGAACTAGTCTTTATGTAATAGCCCAGATATTTAAATCTGATCGACAACATGATAAAGGAATAAGGAAGAAGCTCCTTTAAAGGAGTTGGTTCTGCCTTCGTTGAACCTTCGTAGTGTACTATAGTTTTTGAGAGGTTTATCAATAAGCCCGAGGCATTACAAAATAACTGAATAATGTTGACGACCTCACTCCATTATTTTAAATTCTCCTTTGTCATAATAAGGACATCGTCCACAAACAATAAGTGCACAATTTTGATCATTCTGGAAACCTTTATACCTGCTGGATTTCCCTCAGTAATGCTACTTTTCAATAAAAGACTGAGCCCTTCCATAACCAAGATGAACTTTAAAGATGATAAAGGACAACCTTGGCACAACCCCCTACCACTTTTGAAAAATTGAGTCTCCTCTCCATTTAATAACACTGCAAAGGTGGATGTTGTAACATAGCTCATGATCCAATTAGTCAACTGAATGCTGAAACCCACTGTAATTAAGGTCAATCTTAAGTTGTCCCAGTCAATACAGTCACAGGATTTCCTCAGGTCAAGTTTCAAAACCAATGACTTTATATTCTTTTTCTTAATACTATGGAGACTCTCATGTGTCATACCTATTGCATCTTGTATCCTCCTACCCTGAAGGAAACCCAATTGCTCAACAACTAGAGATCTTGAAAGGATCGGTTTGATCTGATTAACAATAATTTTGGATATCACTTTATAATAAATATTACACAAGGAGATCAAGCGGAAATAAATGAAGGTAACATGATTGTTTGCCTTCGAAATAAGAGTCAGAAAGGTTGAATTCAGTCCCCCATTTATAGTGCCTTTCCTCCTTGAGTCCTCCACCATCTCAAGGAGATATTCCCCTACCAAATCAAAAAAGAAAGTTAAGAATTCAGCTGTCCATATGTTCGGACCCGAACTCTTCTCTTTTTTGAAATGAAATAATACAGACTTTAATTCCTCCATAGTGACAAGGTTATAAAGGGTACCCACTTCCTCATCACTAACCATCCTGGGACAAAGACTAGCAACCTTGAATTGATCATTAATTTTAACATTTGTCAAGGCCTTGTAAAAATTCTTATAGTAGGCAAATGCTTCTTCCCTTATCGCTCCTGGTAGGCAAGGATGACTCCATTTCCATCCATGATTTTCCATAAATGTTTCTGATCCCTGTTGTGGCTTGCCACATTATGGAAAATTTTCATATTATTGTCACCACTGTTAACCCAGATATCCCTGTTGCGGAGCCTCCAAGTATCTTCCGCATCGTGTAAAATTTTGTTCCTTTTACTTTCCATCTCCTGCAGATGAAGTTCCTCCACTCAATTTGCAAAATCCCCGATTAGCTTCATCATGGTTCCCTTTATATCTACTTCTAGGTTCTCCAATTGTTCCTTATTCCCCACACGTACTTATCCATACCATATTTTTGTTTGACATTTTAATTCCTTTAAATTCCATACTACTCTGCACTTCTTATCACCTTCCAAGAGGAAACATGGGTCTTTCCAAACTTTATGAACCAATGCCACATAATCTTTATCATACAACCAATGAGCATTTAGTTTAAAAGCGAAAGCCTTGTAAATAGGTGGAATTTCAAGATGGAGAAGAACGGGTGAATGATCTGAAACAAAGGGGTATTCAACCCATGATCGAGACAAACCCACCTTGGATAATAAAATTTTGGATACTAGACACCTGTCTAGATGCCTCACAATGGCTTCTTGACCAGAACGACCATTCCGCCAAGTTGGGACCAATTTGATCGGCTTAACATCTATACGATTTTTAGAAATAAATAAATATATGTAGTAATCCTCTGTCAAACTAGGAGAGAAGGTGTCACCCTAGGCCTCATCTGAAGAAATAATAATATTCAGGTCGCCGGAAATAATCAAGTTGTTGATGGATAAAATGCCACTATCGGCCATCGAGCTCCAAAAAAGATTCTGATCTAGAAATGGACCATATACATTTAGTAGGGTAATCTCCCTCTTGTTAATAAAACACCTGCCTATTAACATAATACCACCAATTGTAAGAAAATGAACCAATTCATACATATTTGGGTCCCAAGTCATGAGTAAACCACCTGAATTGGCAACAGAATTAACAACACTCGAAACCCAAGAGGGACGTAGGTGGTGCATAAAATCTCTAGATTTATGTTCATGAGCCAGGGTTTCCTGTAGGAAGACAATGTCAGGGTGTGTATGATAAAAAAGTCTATGAACTGAGGTAGCTTTGAGGGTGACTCCTATCCCTCTAATATTTAAAGTGACTAATAACATCACTTAGCCTGCGCCGAGGCTTTCATTTCTCTAAGAGTCCCACTATCATTAGAGGGAAGGACAGTGTCATCAAACTGTTTGGAGAGACACACCAATTTTTTATGTAAACTTCTTGTCTTAATAGGTGAATGCTCAATGACAATGCCTCTAGACAGCGCAAGTTCCTTTCCCGCACTTTCAGAATGCTTGAGTGGGGTAGATGTTCCAGTTTCCATCGAAGGTTCTATGATAGCCTTACCTAAATATGTTGGAAACAAAAAATTATTTTTTGAGTCTCTGATAAAGGGAATCAATGAGTCTAAAACAACGTTGAGCGTGGAATCATCCACATCAGACTCTCTGCAACCCGGCTCCACCAAGGAGTTTGTTAAAGGTTTCGCCAGTAGGGGGGAAGAGGGTAAGGTCCCATCCCGAGAAAAATGTTGTGACGAGGAAAAATCCTGGGTTAAAATAGAAGGTTAGGGTGCCGAAGGTTCCACCAAAACGGAGGGAAAAAATTTCAGTGAAAATACCAGGGAAGTAACAGGAAGGATCGTCTCAGATGAGATCCGTGGTAAAGTGCCAGTAGAATCCATATCCCCCCAAGATTGCCTCCCATCAAAGGTAGTTGAGGAGAGTAACCAATGAGAATCATCCAAGGCCTCCTTCTCTCAGTGTGACATAGTTGAAAATAAAGAAGAATAGAGTCTTTGTAGCTTACCAGTAAGAGTCAGACGAGTCTCCTGCTGGTGTAAAGGAGCAGATCCAATATGAATATTCTCGCACCCAAAATAATTTGCTTCGTCCATATAGTCGGGTGGGTCCCTTTGAAGTACAATATTCTCAGATAATTCATCAGCTTCTTTGCCAGTGTAGTCACGACTGATCCAAATTATTTTCGGCACGAAATGAGATCGGAGATATAATAAAGAAATTCACAGAGATATTGCAGATATTCAATAATATAACAGAAATATATCATAGATGCAACCATAAACACAAATATACAGTAATACATGATTTCTATTAATGAAAGAAATGTACAGAGACTGTAAAAATAGAGAGTGAAAGACTCGCTAAAATGGTGGCAACTTATCTCTGAGAAGAGATGTGACGGCTACTCGCATTCGCAAGAAGATGATTACAATGAGGCTGTGAAGGCCTTTTTACAATAAGAAGAAATGCCAAAAACCCCAGACATCCAAAAACCTAACCCTAGGAGATGAAGCGCTAAAAGTCATGTGGGCCCCGTTTGGGTAAGTGAGTACATCAACTGCCCAGGGTCGTAACTTTCGCATACGATCTCCGTTTTAGGCATGTGATAGCTCGTTGGAAAGGTATTGTCGATGAGATTAATTTTGGGGGCTCAATCATGCCTTCAACTATCATTGAGAACCTCGATCTCGAAAAAACTTCATTTGGGCCCTCAAAATGGCCCTAGAAGTTAAAAACTGCTAAAAATAGTAAATTGCCAAAATTGCTAGAAAGTTGTTTTGAGCCAGTCGGAAAAGGTGGGTGGCCACCGATATCCACCTGGATCAATGATGAAGGTGGCCCATTTGGCGACACAAGTTGCACCGAAATGGTATACCAAGATAGTCTAGTGGCTGTATGAGTCTCCGACAATGCCATTTGATATCAATGGCTTCTGGTAAACCACAATGGATATCCATTTCCACTAGGATTCGACCCATCTTCCGTGCAGAATGAGCAAGTGACTTATTATCCAGAGAAATGAACTTACCTAAAGCATCGCCTATAGCCCATAAGGCCCCTTAGTTCCATAGTTGCAGAGGTAAACCATGTAGGAGTACCCACAGATGACGATATTGAAAATGCTCAGTTGTTGGGTCAAAGGAAACCCACCAATGTTTTAGCACCAGGCTGCTACCGCCAAAGACCCACTGGGAGTTCAATAATAAGGATGCATCCTCTGGTGTTCTGCACATAAAACCGAGCCACTCTTTGGTGATATAGAGTACCTCTGGCTCATAACCCAAAAGCGGATTCCGATGTTTTAATACCCATTCCTCAACAAGGCCCTTACTGAAGTAGCTATAGGATAATCTACCAACCAGGCGGCAGAGGGCCATCCTGTACGTTTCTTCTAAACCCACATCCAACCCCAATACCATCTGCTTTTCCTTCCTGTTCACTTTCCACATCTTCCACCGAATGGTATTTGGGTGAGTCTGTTTGTGGGCTTTCCTCTGACCCACCAGAGAGTATAACTCTTTAGTGCCTGCGGGAGATAAGCTAAAGCACTGTGGTTCGGCGATAAGTTTGTTATGAGTAAACATTGCAGAAGGAGAAACCAGGGAGCTAGTTGACATGTTAGATAATAGAAGGTTTGTAAAGCCTGAAGCTATAGTCGACGTAAATGTGCTAGTGGGTAAAGCCTTTAACACATTTTCCAAGTTGTCTACCTTGACGTAAAGACCCACATRTTTCCAACAAACCTCTTCATCGGAACTCGTAAGTGCCATGATGTTTCTATCAATGTCGTTATGGAGGAAGGYGCCCATTAATGTCCACCTGTTAACCACTAAACTCTGATCCCCATTAGAACTGATGCTAGTTCAGTTTCCTAGAGAGGAAAGTAAATGTAGAGGGCGGGCCCGGGGCCCAAAGGGCCAGCTGTCCAAAAAACATATAAATAGCAATAAATACACAATGAAGGGTTTTGGCCACCAAGAGAGGAAAAGGTCGAATCTTGAATTAATGAAGGTGTGTAGAAGGAGATACAATTTCAAAACCCTAAACTCTAATGAAGGATTTAACCACTTCATTATAAAACCGCCTAGAATCCTCTAGTTTAGTCGCTAGTATAGACTGTAACCGCGTCGAACCATCCTCCTCCATTACTAGTCCACATTCAACCGTTTCAAAATATTCATTCTCGCCCATTCAACAGAGCATAGCCAAATCTTTAAACACTTGTTTTTTTAAAATATGATAGCTTCTAAATCTGACCATCGTAAAACAAAACTTGTATTTTACTCATAAAATTAAAAAATGGTCGTAAATAATTTGTTGTGTCATTCGAAATCGAAAAAATGGATAACTTTGTAATCCATTCAAAATGCAATGATTATAAAAGTTTCAAATTGTCTCGAAATATAAAAATAACCACAAATTCGAAAACCATTAAAAATTTTACAAATCAAATTTACAAAAATGTATTAAGTCGAAATATAAAAATCACCACAAATTCGAAAACGATTAAAATTATTACAAATCAAATTTACAAAAATGTATTAAGTGAGATAGGAATAAAGAAAATTATCTTACTAAAACAAGAACAAAGTGCTACCAAAAAATATCTCAAGGTTTTAGGATGTGCTGAAACCTCGATGAAGTGGTCAATCATCGACCTCAAAGAGTAGAAAGGGAATATGGGATCGTCATGTCTTGAAACTAGAACATCGAATATCATAAGCCCACTTTGTCACCAACCTTTAGAATGATGACCCCATGGATCAAGATGACTTGGAAGCTTAAGAGGATATACTTAAAGAAGTCCTTCATGGACCAAGTTTTTAGACATTTCCACTTGCTTTTAAAGGTTTTGTGAAACTATTATTTTATTAACAAGTATGTAAGACCATAACCTACCACAACTTGAAAAGATAAAATAGAAATGATAACATTAAGCACTATTAGATAAAGAATCCTTCGTTTTTTATCTTTATCCAAGGCCACTTTTTTTTATATTGCACTAATAAAATTTAGCTAAAACCTTTTATGTAATATAAAATAGTCAAAACCTTTTTTCTAATATAAAACATAATTGTTATTATGAAATTTGACTGCAACCCTTTTTGGTTAAATCGGGTTTTTTTTGTATTGGGTTCTATTGTTTTCATTGAATTATTGGTTTTAATTCTTTCCAGTGGAATGGTAAGGTAGGGAATATCTCTTTCTTTATTAAACTTCCTGAATTTCTACTTGTCATTCTGAAAGTTTATGTATTTTAGATGCCCATTTTCCTATTGGTAAAACGGACTTTGTATGGTCACAAAATCTTGGTGAAAAAAGAAACTTATGAAAGTATGATTTGTAGCTAAAATCACACTCCATTTGGGTATATGATCTATGCTTTTGTATGTTAACTACAATAGGAATTATCTAGAAAAAAAATCATATAGATGACTACAATAAATAAAAATAATTTATTTATATTTTTTTCAAAATTATTTTTATTCTTTAAATTTTATTTCAAATATTATATATCACATTTATATTTATATATAAAAAAATTATAAATCAATAAATAAATTCATTCCTTGTTTTTTTTAATATGAAATCATCATAGTCACAAATATTTGATCTAATAATATAAATTTACAAATACTTTATAAAAAAATGTGGATTTGATTTAATAATACAAATTTACAAAAAATTATGGATGGATAAACCAAATATTGGATAATTTGATTATTAAAAAGTTCAAACAAAAAAATTATGTAGGATGTGTTGATTTTTGGTGCATCGCTAGTTAAATTTATAATAAATGTGTTATTAGGTGTGGGTTTTAATCATGGTTATCTTTAATATACGCAAATCGATTTTTTCCATAAATATCATGAGGATATAAAATCTATTTTTGATATACGTTAGAGTAACATAATGTTGTATAAGATTTTTTTATATTACATTATGGTTGACATGGTTTCTGTGACTTTGATTTAAAAAAGGGGTTAACCCCGACGAGAAGTCTTAATTGGACCTCACACTCTTTGGAATAAAGAACCCATCTGGATTATGGCCCAACATCCATTTCTTCTTTAGGGTTTACCAATTGTGGCTCGGTCCATCGATCATGGTTTCTATTCTAACGAATGAAATGCATTTGGTCTAAGATTAAAATGCAAGCATCCAGATGAATCTAAGGTAACCATAAAGTAATCGCAGAACTATACATACTCCTATAAATAGCACAATAAATAGTTCACACAGAGCGGAGATAAGAATATGAGTAAATTAATAACTACAAACCTAGAATAGAGTAGCATTTAAACAATCGTTTACAGTCATATGTTCACAAATTTAGACAGATATTCCTTGAAGAAAATAAATAAGAATGTAACAAACACACATAAGAATAGTCTATAATGTGAAATACACTCTTACACAACCCTAGTGCCGAGTGAAAGACAACGGAAAGATCCACAACACATGAAACACAATGATCGGTGTTCTCTTGAAAATAGCTTGGCCAAATAGGTTTCTCCTCATTAAAAGCTTCAACAACAATACATGAAAACTCCAAGAGCTAAAATCCCTAATTCGAGTACAATCCCTCTATTTATTAAAATTTCCATGTATTTTTGTCTTTATGCCTTCCCGACTCTTAACCTTCCATTTGGAAACTTTTTTCCTTATCCTCTATAGAATGATGAGGAGATCAGAACATTAGAAATGTTTGTAATTTAATACATTATACATCATATACATTTATATTTCGAATTTGTATTTTAGTGTTGGTGGGCCATCATGGATTTTGGGTTCACCTCATACAATGTGATGAATGATTTGAACACTAAGGGTATCTTTTTCCTCTATTCCCGGGGCTTTCCTACCATGAGGATTGTACTTTGTCCACCGTCCCCGCCCCGATGAACCCACCGTCCCCGCCCCCACTTCACCTTAACGTAACATAAAATAACGGATGGGTCAAATGGGCCACCCCACCCCCTCCACCATACCTCACTACATTAAAAAAAAAACATGACTTTAATCCCGTAACCATTCCATTGTGTAAGTTGTGTGCATGGGTACCGGAGCGCATTCCTCATTTCACCTTGGCATGGAGGAGCGCAATCCTTATTTCACCTTTAGTGTGTGTCGGTGCTCAATCCTTATTTCACCTCAGGTGTGTGTCGGTGCTCAATCCTTGTTTCCATGCCGACATGGCGGAGCTTGAAAGCCATTTTAGTGGCCGACACGAAGTGTAAACAATTATGTCATATGGTTAACGATGTGTTATATAAAAGAAAAGGAAGGAGGGGTTCACGTGGTTCTATGGCCAGCCACCAGTCCCACATCAAACCTCTTAGGGCCATGAGCACGTGGGTTAACTAAGGTATTCATAAACCACACAATTATTTATTGGTCATACGATGTCCGATTAGGGTGCCATTTTTTCCGATGTGGAGATTAGGGGAGAGGTTTCCAGTGAGATAACTTACCACTTCATTCAAGCCTTTCAATGGTTTCATGGTCAACGAAGTTTTCTTGGCCGAAAATTTTTGGCGATCGTTTTGACACTTCTAGACCTCGTATTTTTATTTTGTCAGTGGTGTTGGAATCATAATCCTGTAAAACATAGAGTTAGCCTTTTTCAAAGATAGAAAAAATTATTTTGACCAACACCTAAAATTGTGAGAAAACACATTTTTTAATGAAAATTCAGACCTCATTATCACTACTTATTCATCGGAATTTAGTTCTTCAATTCCTGGAACATATATGTTATATAATATTTCAATCTGTCCATTGGAACTGAGGTAATCCATCGGTGGTTGAGAAATATTATCCTATGAAAACAACCGATTGACGTTTGGAGTACCTAATACCAAGTATTTGTCGAGAGGACCAATTATTTTCTAAGATGAAATTAAGAGCCAACATATGTCTTGCAGATGATATAATCGACCCATATAACAATAGAAGTTACTTTCACTGTCAAGTTTATTCATAGAATCAATATGTGAAAAACACATGCAGATGTGGTAGGCGTAGTAGAAGATGGTAGCAACACAAATAAACTTGCCAAGATTATT
>SNQJ01S0099148.1:7406-38478 GCA_010110895.2 Picea sitchensis | reverse complement strand
ATGTCAAAAATGAGTGACACGTGGTAGCCTCTGGTGCTACCATGTCACCATGTTGACATCAGCATGACACATATCACTTCCTTCATGTGCCACGTATGCATTATGGATTTTGACATCATCTGTACTAATGCTGACGTCGGCATCAATATGGATGTTGACTCATCCCCTATTGACTGGGCTAGGTTGACCAAACTTTGACTGCGAATATATTTTGATACATAAATCTGTTTGACAATCCATTTGCACCATTGGAAATATTGTGACGCGCTCTTCACGATGATGTATTTTTCACTAAGTTTTGAGGAATTTGAATTTTTTCCTTTTCTTTATCTGCTGAGGCCATTTTGAGCTTCATGAGTTGCTTCTGCGAGTTCTAAGTTGTCTTGAGTCTTCTATGGATCCTTTTTGGATCATGCCTTCTCACTGAGATATTTTTGGAACACCAAAAGATTTCATCAATCAATATATAAGTGAGGGAAGAGTTCCCTCACCTTGTCCTTCTCAATCCACTTTGCTTTTCTTGGATGTGTGCCCTTTAAGCCTACTCAAATATAATCAACATCACCCCTGCATGAAGTCCTCATCCTTATGTTCAAGATGATATCTTCCTTTAACTCATCCAAGTACTCAGGAGAAAACTCATCAATTGACGATATTGAAACTTCCTCATCATGATCCATGATCATGGGAGGCTAAAAAAGTTTCAAGTTCTCTACATTTACAATTGAGTTAATCTGCATATAAGGTTGAAGATCCAGATGAAAATCATTGGTACCACTTTTCTCCAAAATAGTGAAGGCTCCATAACGAATGGGCTTGATATTCTTGCCTTCACCCTTCAATATCTCCTTGTTTATGTGAAGCCATACCTAGTCTCCAACCTAGAATTGATGATCAACCCTGTGGTTGTCATGTCGAGCTTTATATTGTGCTTGAATTTTCTCCAATTGTTCCCTAACTGCTTGGTGTACCTATTGGATCCTCTGGATGAACTTTTGAGCTCTGTATTCATTTATTTCTTCATTTGAATCGACATTTCTCCCATACATCAAGTCCAAAAGAACTTTAGGTAGGTACCCAAAACATGTCTCAAAAGGTGAACACTGAGTGGAGGAATGTAAGGCTCAGTTGTAAGCATGCTATACATAGGGTATTTTTTCATCCCATAACTTGGGATGCTTTTTGCAATAGCCTCGAAGAAAAAGTACCATTGTCCGATTTACAACCTTTGTCTTTCTGATGGTATGTGGATGGAAAGCAGTGCTCCTCTTTGACTTGGTGTCCATCATTATCCACAAGCTTGTCCAAAAATCCCTAAGGAATCGAGTGTCTTGATCCAAGATAATGGATGTGGGTAACCCAAAGTGAACCCAAACATAATGAAAGAAGATATTAGCAGTCCACTCAACATTGATCTACTTTTTACATGGCATTAAGATACACATCTTGTTGAACCTATCCACTAGAACATACAAATAGTCATGACCCCCTTTCAACATTGGTAAACCCCCTACAAAATCCATGGAGATACTTTCCCGTGGATGGGATGGAACAGGTAGTGGTGAGTATAGCCCAAGTTTTCTATTAGTGGGCTTACAAGTAGAACACATCACACACCCCTTTACATATTTAGTTACAATTTCTTTCATTTGAGGCCAGTAACAAAACCTATGCAAATGAGCCATAGTTTGTCCTACCCCAAAATTCCTAAACACATGAGAAGTGTGATATTCTCGTATTACATGGACTCATTCACTTGTAGGAATGCATAGCTTTCCAATATGGTAGAGTAGTTTTCCCTGCAGACAATAGTTCTCTACCTGTGCACCATGGGTTAGCTTCTCATATACTTCTTTAAAATCTTCATCAATGGCATATTGTTCCACATAGCTATCATGAGATAAATAAGTATTCTTCAAAATAATAGAAGAAGCAATAGGATTTCTAGAAAGAATATCAACTACCTTGTTACTTGTACCCTTTTTGGATTTTATTACCAAATGAAATTGTTATAGGAAAACCATCCATCTTTAATGTCGAGATTGTTGCAGTTTGGTTTGTGCTTGGAGATACTGTAAGGGTTGGTGATCTATATGTATGATTGTTTCCTTCCCTTACAAGTAGTGCTTCCATTTCTTTACGATTTGAACTAATGCATACACCACTTTATCATATGTAGGATAGTTAACAACAACTTGGTTAAAAGTTTCAGAGTGGTAACAGATAGGCTTATGATATTGCATCAATACTACACCCATGGCGTACCCACTAGAATTTGTCTCGATCTCGAAGGGATATCGAATATTCAGAAGTGCTAATATTAGTGCGGTACTGATCTTTTCCTTCAAAGCGTCGAAAAAGTTGTGTTGCTTTCCTCACCACTGAAATTTTTTCTTCACACCGGTTAAGGCATGCAAAGGAGCTGCTACAAAGGAGAAGTTTGAAATCAACCTCCTCCAATATTGGACTGCACCTGAGAATATTTGTATCTCAGTTACACTTTGGGGCTTAGGCCAATTTACAATTACATCAATCTTGGAAGGATCAATTTCCGATTGTCCTCCTCCTACAAGATGACCTAAGTACACTAATGAAGTCTTGACAAATTCACATTTGTAAAATTTTACAAACAACTTTTCCCTTTGCAAATTTTCCAATACTTTCATTACATGCCTCACATGTTCATCCCAAGTCCCTCTAAAAATGAGAATGTCGTCTAAATATACAATCACAAAATCATCTACAAAAGGCCTGGATACATCATTCATCACATGCATGAAATTTGTCGGAGCATTAAAAAGCCCAAATGGCATAACTAACCACTCAAACAATCCTTATTTGGTTTTAATGGTAGTCTTCCATAAATCATGTTCTGCAACCTTGATCTGATGGTATCCACTGTGAAAATCCAACTTAGTGAAATAAAGAGAATCCTTTAACTGATCAAGTAAATCATCTATACGAGGAAGAGGGTATCGATTTTTCACCATGATTTTATTTAAGGCCCGGTAGTTGAAACACATTCTCCATGTGTCATCTTTCTTTGGCACCATCACGATCAGAGAACCACAAGGAGATGACTTGGGCCTAATGAACCCTTGATCCAATAAGCCTTGTACCTTCTTCTTGATCTTTTTCATCATGTACATGCCCACATTAGGAAGAGGAGAATGTTGTTGAAGATGTATTTCATGTTGTATTTCCCTCTTAGGAGGTAATCCATCTGGTTCCTGGAAAATATCATCATACTTAGAAACAATATCAATTAATTCTTTCTTATGAGAAGGATCACATCCTTGGAAAGCATCGGATGTTCCGACATATTTATCACTTACAACCATGAGTACATATCTATTATTAGTGTTTATGAGTCTCTTCATTTGTCATGCACTAACAAGTGTTGTATTTATCCTCATGATGTAAGCTCTAACAATCTATTCCACTCCCCCCTTAGTAAGGTGGTATTTTTTCTCATGAAAAAAGAATATTTCTTTTCTATCATAAATATAAGGACTCCCCAACACTATGCCACATATATCAAGTGATACAACATCCAAATCCATTTCATCAATCAACTTTGAAGAAATAGCAAATCTGACCCTACATTGTTTGGTGACATTAAGTTTTTCTTTATCACATAACCAACCAAGAGGATAAGTCTTTGGATGCAGTTTCATTTCAAGACCCATATTTTTGACAAGTGCTTCAGATATAAAGTTTACGTGGGAACCCGGATCAAACAATGTATCTATCTTAGTGTGTTTAGATACAACTCTTATGTGAAATAATTCATTCCTCTTTTGTTCATCATCATGAGATTCATTATTGGAATTTTAACTAGCATTAAGGGAATAATTACCTTGTACTCCAACTGTTTTGATCTTTCCTTCGTCTCCTGAATCAGAACCAAGATCTTGTTGCACTGTAGCAACAGTTTTTGTCTTCTCCCTTCCACCAAATTATTTCAGTCTCTTCTCTGGATGTAGTTTCCAATAGTGTTCATCATCATGACCGATTTTCTTGCAATGAGTGCAAGATGGCTTTCCTTCTTCTCTCTTTATTGTGGCAGTCTTCTTTTCCTTCCTTTTAAACTTCTTAAATGGATTATGTGGGAAATTGGAAGGTTTCTTTGTGGGATATTCTTGAACATGCTTTCCCCTATTCTCAAGGTGAGTGGCTTTCACAAAAACTTCATCAATAATGGTGGTCTTAAACAATAGTAAAGTATGACGAATGTAACTATGAAGTGCACCAATATACTTCATTAAAGTTTCATAACAATACAAAGGAATGTTTAAAGAAATATATTTCTTCCTAAATTCATCTGTGAAACTTTGTACATTTTGACCTTTACTTTGTCTTAAATTTTTCCATTCCATCATTGATTTATGTAAATAACCCAATGGATAAAATTCGTTCCTTATCACTGATTTAAATTCCGACCATGAGGAAAGAATATTACCACACTTACTTATGTCCTGAAGTTTTCTCTCCCACCATACGAGAGTGGTTCCTTCCAACCAAAGAGAATCCAGTTGCACTTTAACTTCCTCTTCATCAATCTATTGAACACAACAATATACTTCAACCTGTCGTATCCCATTATCTAGCTTTTCAAGATTAGCATCTCCATTAAACATAGGTAAAGAAATTTTTACATCAAGCTTTAATAATGGTTTATTAAAAGAGGCTTTATGTCTATAATGATGAATATGATGAGAATGCTCAGAGGAAGAAGAACTATAACTTGATGGTGAAGATGGAGGCTCAGGAGGGTCTCCTCTGGCCCCTTGATTTATCGAAGCATCATCATCAGATTGTGATTCCTTTTTCTTACCTTTCTTCTTCATCCTCTTCTCGTAGTCTCCATACATTCGTTTGACCATTTCTAACATGCGATAAAAGACCATATGAAAGTTTTTCTCATGTTCATCACACTTGTCATCTTCTGCCATTTTCTTCCTTTGGGATGCACGACCAACTTTAGGATTGAAAGTCTTAAGAGTTACTTCACCCTGCTTATGCTTGGCTCTAGTAAGAATTCACACTCAACAATTCACGTCAAAGAGGACTTCTCTGATACCAACATGATCCGGGATCTTTTCATCGAAGTGACTTATAAATAATTGCTTTAAATGAGAATAAATTAAGGTGCACCATTAAAGAAGGAAAAAATCAATAATGAAGAGACATAATCATCAAATCTGAACACAAAACTTGATAATGGAGTTCATCCCTAGTGTACTACGTCTCAGGGCTCCTTCTCTCAAATGGGTAGGCCTTTTTATTAACTCAGCAAAAGAATTTGGAAAAATACATAAGTATACCTCATTCTAGAATCAAGCTTCATAAGCTTTTCTCATATCATAAAACAGATAGCACCATAGAATTTGTGGTGTCGAATTACCCAAAAATTATTGTCTCCGCGCCTCAATTTGACTCTGGCACTCCCAAGCCCAAGAGAAACTATGTCTCGGTTTTTGTTCCCTACAACCTCCAATTAATGTCAAGAAAATGCCTCGTAAAACATGTCGGTCGTACCCTCATGCGCCTCCCTTCTCCAACACTGGACGGATTCAATTTTTAAATAAAATTTTTGGCTTTGTAATCAACTGAGACCGTTTGGCCTAGTGGTTGGCGAAGCATTTGTTAAGGCATATATAAAGGGGGAGGTCGCGGGGACTAGCCTACGGGCCTCCCCTTTTGGGTTGTTGGTTATAACTTATATATATATATATATATATATATATATATATTAATACATGGTGGTTCTGCTAAATTTANAGCAGAGGTTTGTATATGTCCATTGGGTTCCATATTTGGTGGGGTTTCGCTGGATTTGGTGGACCTGGAATTATTTTTGTTTTTGGAATTTCATTCTCGGGTTGTCATTGGGAATTTTCCCACTGCCATGTGGTAGCCAACCATTGGGCCATGTAAAGAATTGTATAGTTTCCTGCCACATTAGTGTATAGTATGCCACCTCAGCTACCACATCATCCTACCATGTCACTGTACGGTCTGCCACGTGGCGCAATTTTATTGTTCCACGAAATGACTCGAAAATGCCAAAAATGAGTGACACGTGGCAGCCTCTGGTGCTACCACATCACCATGTTGACATAAGCATGACATGTGTTGCCTCCTACATGTTCCACATACATTGTATGGATGTTGAAGTCATTTTTACTGATGCTGATGTCAACAGTACGGATGTTGACTCATCCCCTGCTGACTAGGCTAGGTTGACCAAACTTTGACCGTGAATATATTTCGATCTATAACTCTGTTTGACGATCTGTTTGCATCGTTGGAAATCTTGTGATGCTCTCTTTGCGATGATGTCATTTTCACTGAGTTTTGAGGAATTTTAATTTTTTCCCTTTCTCTGTCTACTGAGGCCATTCTGAGCTTCCTGAGTTGCTTCTATGAGTTTTGAGTTGTCCTAAGTCTTCTTTGGATCCTTTTTGGATCAGGAAATGTATTCTTAATTTGCACATAAATATTCTCATAGTGACTAACACTTGTTGGTTCTTGGATTTTTATATGTAGGCTACTTTCTCATGCAAGAGTTGAAAGTGCAAGGTCAAAGGAAATGGCTTTAGAGAGGGCATGTGTGAGGAAATCTAGTTGGTGGTCTTTTGGATGGTTTGTAAATGTTTGATTGATGCACCTAGTTTCAAGTTATTATGCAAGATAAACTGTCATGGTTCTTTGCAAGATTCCTTATCGATAATATTTTTCTGATGGATCTACTTCTATGTTTATAAACAAAAATACTTTGTTTTACAGGGGGTCAACGACATCATATTTAAACTCATCTAATGCTTCTAAAGATTCACAATGGTTCATTGACATGCCACGTCTAGGACAACTGACAAAAGAGGAGTGGAAGAAGCTTAATGAAATTTTAAGTTACCATTATGCACAGAACTTCTTTGTGCTTTCTGATAAGGAGCCTCCTAGCATGTTATAGGTCTCCTTGGATGCCACCATTGGGAAAAGTGAAACTCGAATTGTAAATAACCAAAATTTGGAAATCGTCTACGAGAAGTTTGAGATTCTTCATGTTGGTCTTAGACACTATCCCAAGAGCATTCATTGTGATACAAAACTAAATTTATATGGTGTTTCTTCTCCTAAAGGATCCCTTATACAGGTCATATTTTCCTTCCCTTTTGAGTTGATCTCAAAATTTAGCTTTCCTAGAATCCTTGAATAATGTAGAAGAGATCAAATTACTTATTCTCGATATGCATGATTTTTTCCCCAGATTGTCAGCAGTGAAGAGAAAGAGCATGCACTTTTGGCTACATTTGTACACTCTCCTATTGGAGAAAAATTAGATTGGAAACTCTATGCAACCATGTATCCTTGTCATGTCATGATATGTTTATGTTTATGGATATGATCTAGTTTCATACTTGAGAATTGTATAAATATACTTCACTTTACATTTTGTTAAGAACTATTTTATCTCATCTATTTGTCAAATATCACATTCGATGTCTTAGTGCTAGAGTTGCTTCAGGATTTCATATATAATTATGTAGTCATGATGAACCGATTTATTCTATTGGATTCTTTTGGTATATGTTGTTGGGATAATGTCAACACAAAAATATGTGTATAAATGCGTGGTCATAATGTTATTGTTAAATTTAGTAATAATAGAACATGAACAAATTTAAAATTTAGTATGTAAAAGGTTAGGTGGTTAAACGACTGTAACCTCCTATGGGTGCTATAAATATTCTTTGTATATTGATAGATATATGTGATGTGCGAGGAAGTATGTTTGCTACAACATCAATAATAATACATTTTTTTTTTCTCTCCACCTCCATGTTCTATTGTATGAGTGTATGTGGGTGTTTTCATCTTGGAATTACATGTTATTTTCAATTTTACAGAAAGAACGAGACTATATTCATGTCCAAAAATGACCAAAATTGGTCAATTGGAATGGAAAGTACACATGACCACAATGGAAATGTGGGAGTGCCAAATCCATCTCCTAAACAAAAAGGATAAATTGAATTAATACTTAAAATAAAATATACAAAAGGGGAATCTCGGGAGGTAAACTGTACATAAAGAGGTAGATATTTGATCGTGTGTAAGAAGAGAAACACTAATATGAACCTAAATCAAAAGATGAGATAGAATGATAGTCAAAAATTGTGAGGAAACCAAAGTTGATCCTTGGGATGTCTTAAGCAGAATGGCCCAGGATAACAAGGCCAGGATGGATTATCCTGGGGGTAAGTCGAGTGTTCCTTGCTAAAGGGATCCTAACATCAAAATTTGGTGTGTTATTAATAGTGGAAATAAATATGGTGATGGGTACCTTCCTGCTTGATTTATGATGGGAACCAACTCCATTGTTATACTGGGTAGTGGAATGAGTATCTCTAAGTGGCTATGTGTTATATCTCGATAGTTTTCTAGCTATTCAAGAATGGGGGAATTGTTTCATTTATCTACTATCGGCCATGTCCATGATTAGAGTATCTACTAGGCACTCGATGCCTACACTTGCAGAAAAAGGATGAAATAAAATGTAATTGACCTGGTGGCTTTGGATCTAGAGGAGTCGTGCAGGGCCTACTATCTAAGTGTAATTTCCTCTCATAGTTAAAGAGATAAACAACACTAGTTCAGGGTAATAGAAAAATGTAGCAAGGGACCCTCTTGACTCTTGATATAAACAATGAAATCTCTCCCAGATCTCATAATAGATAGAGTTCTTGGAAATGAACTGCTCCTTATTAATCCCTTGGAGACAAAAAAGTGTACAAATCCTATCCATAATTCGTGGTGATCATCCTCTCATCCTCAACCCGCAACTAGTGGGAGTAAAGTTGTAAACCCTATACTGACCAAGGGGAATACTAAGGTTGTGATGATGATGGCAATGGAAATGATGATGACAATGGTGTATGATGATGATGTTGATGATGACGACGATGATAATGATGATGATCACGATCATGATCATGATTTATGGCAATGACAATGGAAATGATGATGGTGATGATGGTGATCATGATAATGATGATGACGATGAGGAGGAGGAGGATGACTATGATGATGATGACGATGCTAAAAACAATTATGATGACGATGATGATGACCATGTTGACGATGATGTTGGTGTGTGATGATGATGATGATGATGATGATTTACGGCGATGACAATGGCAACGATGATGATGAGGAGGAGGAGGACAATGGTGATCATGACAATGATGATGACGATGATGATGATTATGATGATGATGATGATGATGATGATGATGATGATGATGATGATGATGGTGATGATGATGATGATGATGATTATGGAAATGATTTTAATGATGACAATGGAAATGATGATGAGGATGGCACGTGATGATGATGAGGATGTTGATGATGATTTATGGAAATGAAAATGGAAATGATGATGATGACCATGATGATGATGGTGATCATGATAATGATGATGAGGACGAGGAGGAGGACAATGGAAATGATGATGACAATGATGATGCCAATGGTGATCATGGAAATGATGATGAAGATGATGATGATAATGGAAATGATGGTGACAATGGAAATGATGATGATGATGGCACACGATGATGATGATGATGATGATTTATGGCAATGACAATGCCAATGATGATGAGGATGATGATGATGATGATGATGATGATGATGATGATGATGATGATGATGATGATGATGATGGTGATGATGATTATGATGATGATGATGATGATGATGATGATGATGATGAAGAAGAAGAAAATGTAAATGGTGATGACCATGATGATGACGATGACGATTATTTATGGTGATGACGATGATGATGATGATGATGACCATGGTCATGACAATGATTATGAAAATGGCAATGATGATGATGATGATGACAATGGCGATGATGATGAAAATGGTGATGACGACGATGATGATGATGATGATGATGACAATGACAATGTTGATGATGATGATGAAGAAAATGATGACCATGATGATGATGATGATGATTGCGATGATGATGATGATTAACCCATATAAATAAATACTTTAAAGATAATAAATCATATAAAATATATAATCACATAACTCATACATTTCATCATTTATACAATATCATTGATCATATTCTTCTTCATACAAGTCTACATTTGTATCATATGGTTCAGAATCAATTTTGAAAGGATTTTCCATATCAACATAATCATCATCATCAAAGTTATTTTCAAGAATATCATTGTCAATATGATCTTCGAGAACATTTTCATCTACATCTGGGTCAATTTCTTCGACATCTTCATCTGAAGGTACATATACCTCATGCTCCTCTGCATCTTCTTATTCTTCAATATCATCTTCTTTTGGTACATTATACTTTACAGACCTTCCTCTTGGATCATATCTAATAATGTACGACCATATTTATTTACCTTGAACCTCTGAATAAAAGACCTACTCACATTGTCTTGGAAGAGAATAAGTTTGTGTACCTGGCTCAAATGTCCTTGTATTAACCATGGTAAATCCATTGGCATTCTCAATAAATGTTATTTCAGGATCACATTCATTCATCTTTAACGTGTACCATTTGATCTCAAACAAAACTAAATTGAAGGAATTAAAGTCACTCTCAATTATACCATTAAAATAACCATAGTATCTATTTTCGAATATTGTTGGATGCCTATCACTTATAGAGGAAAAATTAGTGACCTGAAAGACTGCAATTATCCCAAAATCAAAGTTGTTCTTCTTATCATCCAACTTTTTGATGCAAAATTTGTTAGGGACCTAACCCCTCACGTAGGTAGAATAATATATTTCCATGTAATAAAGGTCAATATTAATAAGGCCTATCAATAAGGAAGAATAAGTCAAATTTATGAAGGCCTAATAGAAGCTTTTTCTTCTAGAAGGATCTTCCTCTAAATTGTTCAATTGGATAGACATATTTAGTATAAATAGGATTAGAGGGTATGATAAGTTTTTTCTTGGATATTATTGTAATAGAGATCTCCTCTGATGGACATTTCCCCCTCGAAGAGGCAAGTGAACATTGCTCTTAGTAATCAAAGAGCACTTTCTGGTGTTATTTTGGTATGATTCTGGTATTATTGTGGTATAGTTTTGGTTATATCATTTTTTATCTGCCATTTCTAGCTAATTATTTATGTTCTGCATACTATTTTATATTTGGAATATTACAAGTGGCATCAGAGCACCTTCCTCGGCAGAAAATTGTGGGTTAATTTTTTTTTCCAGGGTAAAGATGTATTCTGGCATCTTTAAGATACATAGATTTTTCATTACACGCATAAACCTGTGGTCATGGATTCATACACGTAGGAAATACAAGTGGTACTAAAGTTCACATATGTTGGCCACCCTTGTAACCCATGTTGGTACCCCTTCGAGTGGTAGCACATTAGAAAACACCTGTATACGGATCGGCCTAGATCTCCTTAAGCCCTCCATAGATAAATTGATCGGTCGCCTGACTACTATAGTGCCACTGAGAATAGCACTAAGGAATATAATCTCTGGTACCTAGGTATTTGGGTAGTACAACTAACGGAACCGTCTAGCCTCCTTAGTTGGTGCCCTGAGATATTGGGTCGAGTACTATTGTTGGATCCCGCACGTATATTAGAGAGATATAGCATAGGGAAAACCCTTGTCTGTAGAAACCTTGAATACCCTAACCCTTGGGATGGAAACAAAAATAGAACATACAAGATCTATTGCCACGCAACTGTGTCTCCTGCATTCAGGTTGTGAAATTACTACATATTTCTTCTTGTTAAACATTTGGAAAATTATTGCTCTTTGTATGGAATTACAGATGAGTTGGCCAAACTCAGGTATGGTGTTCTCCATCTAGATCAAGAACGTTGGAAATGGTGGAAATGGAGAAAAAATGTTCGCCAAGGGTATGTGGCTTGGACACACTTTGTGGTAGATATTTATGAACACTTTGACACTGACACCAACCATGTAGGTTGTTTGACAAAGTTGAAACAATATGGCATGGTGGAAGACTTTATAGTCACTTTTGAGCAACTGGATTTCTATACAAAGGGCATGTCTGATGCTTTTTTTTTAGAATTTTTTATTTGTGGCCTTAAGGATGAGATTTGTGCCCATGTCCTCATGGCTCGGCCTTGGAGTTGGGTGGATGCTATTAAAAGAGATAAGGAAGAACAACATGTTGTCTCTTCTCAAAACTGAAAACCCTCCTTTATTCCTCCCACTAAACCAGTCGCTCCCACTCCTCCTTCTACTACACTAAAGATCCAGAAATTGACCAGGGAAGAAATGGTTGAACGCCAACTCAAAGGCCTTTGTTATAATTGTGATGAAAAATATTTTCCTAGGCACAAGTGTAAGGAACAAAATATTTTTATGGCCATCTCAAAGGATGTTTTAGAAGACAATGTTGAGGCTCTCCTTATGGCCGTTTCACCTAAACCCACTGACATGACCCTTCCCTCAGACCCTCCCGAAGTAGAACTAATCATTTCCCTAAATTCTCTCACTGGCTTCTCTGCTCCCCAAACCCTCAAGCTAATTGGTTACATTAATCATATGAAGGTCATCATTCTTGTTGATAGTGGAAGAACCCATAATTTTATTCATAGATGCATTTCCCAAGTAACTAATTGCTATATATGTGCTATCAATAATTTTCAAATCATGATTTCCAATGGCGGCTCCATGAAATGTGGAGGGCCTTGTGAAAATGTGTGTCTCCAAATTAGTTAGTACCACATGAAATCTCATATGTTTGATATCGACATGGGCGGTTGTGACATTTTGTTGGGGGCAGAATGGCTAAGGAATTTGGGTCCCATTCTCATGGATTTTAGGGAATTAACCATGAAATTTGACTAGGAGGGCCAACAATATAAGTTCCAAGGCATCACCACCAGTTCTCCCAAGATCATCAGTTCCCATCGCATGGAAAAAATTCTTAAAAAAGGTCATTATGTAATTATTGCACAACTCCATTCCATTCAAGCCACTGAGAGACCCTCTGTGACGTTTGACCTCCAATCCATGCTCTCTAAATTTCAAGTGGTTTTTCCCACTCCCCAGGGACTCCCTCTGTTGGCCCTTGACCACGTTTTGAGGATCTTTGGTCATGTTTGACCTAATTTTGGGAATTCAATAGGCTATCGAAGGTGGATCATAATTCAAAGTGGAGATCATGGGATCTCGACCCCTTTTTAGGGATTTTTGGGTTTTGGGCTTATGTAATGGCTATGGGGATGTCGGCCCATCGGTTTACCCATGTTTAGGCCCAATTTTGTAATGTATAAATAAAAGTCTAGACGATGTAAGAAATAGTAGGAAAAGAGGCTTGGTGCTATGTTAAGTGCAAGTAGTGATTGTAAATGCTTTTTGCATATTGTGTGAGACTTGCAAAGCTAAGTGAAAGTGATTGTAAGAGACTGTGAAGAATATTTGTGTTGTAACTCAGGGAAGGAGGATCTAGTGAAGTGCATAGATATCCTGTCCTCTAGGGAGTAATATATCATGGCTCTGTGCATGTAGAATATTGACAAAAAGAAATAAAGAACAGGAGTTGGTGGACATAGCCCCAGGGTGGGGGTGAACCACGTATATCTTGTGTTGTGGTTGCTTTGTTCTTTATAGTTGTTCTTTTTTTTATGTGGTTAAATGCTTAGTGCACTAATATATGCTTAGAACAATCTAATATGGTATCTTAGTGTTGAATAATGTGAATAAATGCTATACCTAATCTATGTTGATGTTCTTAGTGCTTGAATATACTATATCTAGGTGAATACTATGCTACTATGTTATTAGGGTTTAGTTGCACTGTAAACTAAGGTTGAATATTGATGAACTATAACTGCTAAGTTCTATGTTAATGTGTTACAGTCACAGATCGGTGTCCCAGCTAAGGTTGCAGACGTCTAAGTCCTGCAACCACCCCTACCTCTACCTTGGGTGAGACTTCATCTGCTTCGCAGGTGTTTCTGAAAGGGCCAGTAGCTAGGGTTTTGTTGGTGCGTTGTTGTAGCGTTGAACCTTGGGTCTTCCCCTTTGCCAACAAATGGTACCGTTGTCGAGACCCGGAACTGTGATTGCTGGGAACTAAAGAAAAAAAGGAAGCTCCATGCATAGATCTGTTGCCCTAGTACGCATTATTCTACTTGACCTGTGAAGCTCTGTGCCAAGAAGAAGAGTCAGATATGAATAAAAGAGGTGAGACCTGAAACCTTTGTTCTCTAATAAAGGTAATAATAGTGAAAATTTTTGATTAAAAAGGTAAGACAAATGGAAATTTTTGTTTCAAAAGTATGGACCTAGGTATGTTTGATAAATTTTGTCCTAGCTTGAAAAGTAGAGCACATCTAGATGAAAGAAGGTTTGATATGAGTAGATCTGATAAGAATAGTGAAAGATATGTTATTCCTATGCATATAAAGAATGTTTGGACTAACGAATGGATGTAGGACCCTAGAAAGAATTTTTCACAGGTTGGCTACTATGATCCTAGTGTGCAGAACAAGTAAGGTTGGGGATCCTTTCAAAGAAAAAGACCACTAACCCTTTGTTACAGTTTCATAAGACCAAGACATCTTTCTAAGGAATGCCCTGACAGAAGAACTAGTTGTGTTTGTTGTAAAGCTATGGACCATGAAGTTTTAGATTGCCCTAGAATGATTTCTAAGCTTGAAAGAATGAATATGAGACAAGAAAACCATGGGAAAGGTCAAGAAACTGAGACCATGACAGAAACCTAGAAAGAATTAGAGACTGCATTACTGCAAATAAAAGAAACCCTAAATGATCACAGAGATATCAACTTATTAGAGATATTAAAAGAAAAAAAATGCATAGAAGAAAGAATAGGAGACTTCAACATTGACTGTGTTCTGAATGAAGAAACACAGTTGAATGTCATGACAAAAAGAACTTGGGAAATTTTAGGAAAGTCTGCTATGGTTCCTTCATTGGGAGGAATAGGAGTATTCAAAGGAAAGTTGATAACCCTCTATGGAAATATCACCCAGATAACTATGAGTGCTCATGGAACTTCGACAGAGGAACAATTTGAGGTTGTTCAATTTATTGAAAACAACACCCCATTTTCTATATTACTAGGAAAACCTTGGATTGAAAAGGATCAGGCTAGAAGGAAAGAAGAATAAGTCTTGGAGCAGAAGAAGCAAGAATTAAAGGATTTCATGACTAGAAGGATAACACACTTGATTGAAGAACAGGAGAACAGATCAAAGTTATTCAGAACAAGAAACTTGGATGTCGAAGTTGAAATAACAGAAGAAGACTCACAGAAGACTGAAGCACCTACCCCAGATAGAAAATAAGTATTGCCCTTAAATCCTACGAAAGAATCTCAATAGCGTGAAGTTACTATGCCAAAAGAAGACAAGAATCAGAATGGAAACAGGAATACCAAGACAAAGATCACTAGGAAGAAGGCTAGAAAGCTCAGTAAGAAGAGAGCAAAGATAGAAAATTTACAGAAGGTTCCAGAAGGAACTTTGCAGAAGGAAAATTTGCAAAACTGTAACTTCTTCAGGATATCATAACAACGCAACATGGCACTTCGCCATGGTGAAGCGATATATCCATTGAAATAATTATAATCATTAGCCCGATGACCCTAATGGTTATAACAACAGTAATGGCCCGAAGACTCGCCATCATACTGTTGGGACCAGGCCGCAACGAATATAATTGCATTGATGAAGACCTTTCATCCATTGGAGAGATTTATTACATCATGTCTACTTAATCCGTTGACTGTTGCACCAAGAAAACTTTTGCAAATTGTATCCAAGTAGACTCATTACTACCGTGTTGTGTTTATTGAGATTGACACCTATTCCATTGCATTGCACACTCATCCATCCAACCGATTTATCTAATCTAAGTGTTCATGTCTGACAAGCTCAGCGCCACAGAGAAATTCATCAAAGAAGTTCTCATTGATCTCATGGCTGAGAAAGTAATGTCTGCAAGTATTCAAGTGTCATCAATGAGAGGAGCGCAAGCTTCTCTGTCGACCGCTCATGGATCTGAACCATCCCAAGTCACAGAAAAAAAGAGAACCAAGCACAAAGATGACCTGACAAACTTGAAGTTAATCTCGACCATCTCACTCGACTATATCCCGCCTCTGGCCAGCGCGGTGAGTCATGACAGCGTCCCAAGGGACTTTGATTACACCATGGTTACTGCATACCTCCCAAAGGGGATATGTATATTTAGAATGAAGCAAGATAAAATCACAATGTTTAAGTTCAGTGAATTAAACCTAGGAGACCGCAAGAACCATAGTATGCTCACTTCTTACAATTATCTGACCAGAACGAAGGGGAAGAAATCGAAAATCATCCCCCAGTAGTGGACTATGGACCTTGCACAGTCCACCCTGTTAAATGTAATGAAGATACCTCACTTTGGAAGGAACCAAGAGGTTAATGCGTGTGTTAAGCTCTTGTTATCGTGCTTCCATGGTGGATACCTATGGCTAGACCGACACATCACATTTGATCCCATGTTGATCCATAGGATCACCGGATTGAACATGCAGGGACCCAACCCACAGGACTTCTATCTAGGGAAGGCCACATATCGTGCATTAGCATAGAAGATAAAATATACAGATGGCGATGTAGAAAAGGGAATGCGAGGCTACAAGGTAGCTTCCATCCATAATGGCACAGTGCGCCTAGCCTGCCAACTAATCACAGGAAAGCTCGTGAGAAATAACAGACCTACATAGGTCACAAGATTTGTTGTTGACCTCGCTGGGAAATGTGTAGAAGGACTCCAGATGAACTGGGCAAAGTACTTGGTCAACCAGTAGGAGTTAGACTGTCGTGAAGCTCAAGATTAGGGCTATGAGTGCCACTTTAGCTCGCTCTTGATCCTCATCACATTTACCACTTGGGAGATGCCGGAAGGTGTGACCTTCCCAGACATTGATCCATTTGAGACGCTTGCTGTGAAGTTCGACATGCTTTGGTACTTGAGAGATATGGGAAAATAATGGCAGTCAAACATAGTATTTCATACGTATTATCTCCAACTGAAGAGGGATATCGAAGCTGAACCTCGCATGATGCAAAACACCCTACAACAGTTTCAACCCCTCATGAAGTTTCACACAGATTGGCACTTCATCTATATCACCACGTGAGAAGATGAGCATAAAGAGGTTATTTAGTCATACTACAAGATCATAGAGGAGGACCTCGAGGAGATAACCAATGACTAGTCAGCATACCTCCTTATCCTTAATGACCCTGCAGATATGTCTGACCCCAAACTTGACATCTTGGAAGCCGTTCACAAAGAACATGACACCCCTGGACCCAGGAAAAGGAAGAAGATTGAAGAGGTCCAAGACTTAAGTAGTGCATCGGAAGAAACTGCTTCAGCATCACCTGGACAAGGGGGTGATGACAAAGTAGAAGAGATAGACAACAAAGAAGACCAGCAGAAGCAAGGCGAAGTAACACTGCCTAGGGATCCTGTTGATGAGGTTGATCCCTTGAAGAAAAGGAAGGTTTATCCCATGAAACCCACTTCCCGAAAGAATCCAGAGCCACCTTAACTAAGATGTAGACTGTGCTCACTGTAGATGACTTCGACTTCATCATTGCAGTTGTAAACGACGCCTCATAGGAAATCTTGCAGAAACATGAAGCCAAGTAGGAGGAGATGTATGACAGAATCAAGGTTGAACTCAAAGGAGTACAACAAACTCTTCAATCTAGTCGCACAGTGTCCACTGCGCCCCCACCATCAAAATAACCAGAGTTGGGAGATGAGCCTACCCAACTCCATAGATTAGTTGATGTGATTGAAGCTCACCTTCATCAAGCACAAGCTGAGAAAGATCAGGCCACAACAACCCTGAAACAAGCCCAAGAAGAAATGGTGTAGCAATGTCGGGTTGCACAAAAGGAGAAGGATGACCTTTAGGAAAAGTTTGAATAAGAGAGGGCACAGGTCAATAAATAAAAAGAACAGTTTCTCGCATAATATCTTGGAGTCAAAGAATCAGTCGACAGAGCACTTCGCTCTATGATGGGCTTAGAGCCAAAGGTAGAAGACCGAGTAGATAATAAATTAGCACATCTTGCGGAAGCTATCCAATAGCTACAACAAATAATAAAAGACTTAGAGCTACGAACAGTGCCCAACACTTTGCAGGATGTGTGAGATCAAAGAGAATCAAATACTTGAAGCGCAGTTGAAAGAATCAAGGCCCTTGCCATGGAATGTAAAAAACTAAGTGATCACAATGCCCATACTTATGAGCAATTCACTGAGGATCCCGAATTAAATGCACTGGAGTCATAGCTCTAGGAGGTGAAGCAGCAAGTAGAAATAGTACAGGCGCAGTGGAAGCCCTTGTCAGCAGTTGGGAGGATGAAGCGATACCAAGAACAATGCACTACCCAGTAGCAGGTCCACACCACTCAGAGAAAATTCATGGAAGTTACTCAGAGGCTCCAACCTATACAGGATGAGGCTTTCCAACTGTTCACAGAGATTGAAGGCCAAGGAGAAGAACATGAGAAAATCATCATTGTAGTTGAACAACGCTTAGAGGAACCTATCAACGAAGTAGTTATCCAATATTTTGTCAAGCAGGAGGTCGCAGCATAGAAATAGGTTGAAGTAGCTCGAGGCTTTTGAAGAAGATCTACCCAGACCAGAGTGACTCGAGATGAGTCACAGGTGAGTGTTGGGGGCATGTTGTCCCTTGACCAAGTTTTGAGGATCTTTGGTCATGTTTGACCTAATTTTGGGACTTCGACAGGCTATCGAAGGCGAAGTGCAAGTCGAAGAGGAGATTGTGGGATATCAGCCCCTTTTTAGGGATTTTTGGGTTTTGGGATTATGTAATGGGTATGGGGATGTCATCCCATGGGTTTACCCATGTTTAGGCCTGATTTTGTAATGTATAAATAGAAGTCTAGGCGATGTAAGAAATAGTAGGAAAAGAGGCTTGTTGTTGTGTTAAGTGCAAGTACTGATTGTAAATGCTTCGTGCATATTGTGTGAGAGTTGCAGAGATAAGTGCAAGTGATTGTAAGAGACTGTGAAGAATGTTTGTGTTGTAACTCAGGGAAGGAGGATCTAGCGAAGTGTGAAGATCTCATGTCCTCTGTGGAGTAAGATATCATGGATTTGTGCATGTATAATATTGACAGAAAGAAATAAATAATAAGATTTGGTGGACATAGCCCCAGGGTGGGGGTGAACCACGTATATCTTGTGTTGTGGTTGCTTTGTGCTTTATAATTGTTCTTTTGTTATGTGGTTAAATTCTCAGTGAACTAATATATTCTTAGAATAATCTAATATGGTAGCTTAGTGTTGAATAATGTGAATGAATGCTAGATCTGATCTATGTTGATGTGCTTAGTGTTTGAATATACTAGATCTAGGTGAACATTGTGTTGCTCTATTATTAGGGTTTAGCTGCGTTGTAAACTAAGGTTGAATATTGATGAACTATAACTCTTAAGTTCTTTGTTAAGGTGTTACAGTCACATATCGATGTCCCAGCTAAGGTTGCAGACATCTGAGTCCTGCAACCACCCCTACCTCTACCTCGGGTGAGACTTCATTTTATTCGCAGGTGTTGTCGAAAGGGCCTGTAGCTAGGATTTTTATGGTGCATTGTTGTAGTGTTGAACCCCGGGTCTGCCCCTGTGCCAAAAAATGGTTCCGTTGTCGGGACCTGGAACTGTTATTGCTGGGAACTAAAGAAAAACAAAGCTCCGTGCTTAGATCTGTTGCCCTAGTATGCAGTATTATACTTGACTTGTGAAGCTCTATGCCAAGAATAAGAGTCAGATCTGAAGAAAAGAGGTAAGACCTGAAAGCTTTGTGTGTTGATAAAGGTAAGAACAATGAAAATTTTGATTAAAAAGGTAAGATAAGTGGAAATTTTTGTTTCAAAAGTATGGATCTAGGTATGTTTGATAAAAAATCTCCTAGCTTGAAAAGTAGGGCACAACTAGATGAAAGAAGGTTTGATATGAGTATATCTAATAAGACTTGTGAAAGATATGTTATTCCTATGCATAGAAATAATGTTTGGACTAACAAATGGATGCAAGACCCTAGAAATAATTTTTTGCAGGTTGGCTACTATGATCCTAGTGCACAATTCAAGAAAGGTTGGGGGTCCTTTCAAAGAAAAATACGACTAATCCTTTGTTACAGTTGTAGAAGACTGGTACATCTTGCTAAGGAATTCTCTGACAGAAGACCTAGTTGTCTTTTTTGTAAATATATGGACCATGAAGTTTTAGATTGACCTAGAATGATTGCTAATCTTGCAAGAATGAATATGAGACAAGAAGACCATGAGAAAGGTCAAGAAACTGAGACCATGACAGAAACCCAGAAAGAATCAGAGATTGTATTACTGCAAATAAAAGAAACCCTAAATGATCACAGAGATATCAACTTATTAGAGATCTTCAAATAAAAAGAATGCATAGAAGCAAGAATAGGAGACTTCGACAGTGACTGTGTTCTGAATGAAGAAACACAGGTGAATGTCATGACAAAAAGAACTTGGGAAATTTTAGGAAAGCCTGCTATGGTTCCATCATTGGGAGGAATAGGAGTATTCAAAGGAAAGTTGATAACCCTATGTGGAATGATCACCCAGATGACTATGAGTGCTCATGGAACTTCGACAGAGGAAGAATTTGAGGTTGTTCAATTTATTGAAAACAATGCCCCATTTTCTATATTACTAAGAAAACCTTGAATTGAAAAGGATCAGGCTATAAGGAAAGAAGAAGAAGTCTTGGAGCAAAAGAAGAAAGAATTAAAAGAGCTCGTGACTAGAAGGATATCACACTTGATTGAAGAAAAGGAGAAAAGATCAAAGCTATTCAGAACCAGAAACTTGGATGTCGAAGTTGAAATAACACAAGAAGACTCACAGAAGACTGAATCACCTACCCCAGATAGAAAAGAAGTATTTCCCTTGAATCCTATGAAAGAATAGAAACAACACGAAGTTACTATGATAAAAGAAGAGAAGAATCAGAATGGAAACAGGAATATCAAGATGAACATCATCGGGAAGAAGGCTACAAATCTCAATAAGAAGAGAGACAAGATAGAAAAGTTACAGAAGGTTCCAGAAGGAACTTCGCAGAAGGAAAATTTTCAAAACTGGAACTTCATCAGGATATCATAACAACGCAACATGGCACTTCACCATGGCAAAGAAATATAGTCGTTGAAAGCATTATAACCATTATCTTGATGACCTGAATGGTTAGAACAATAGTAATGGCATGAAGACTCACCATCAGACCATTGGGACTGCGTCGTAATGGATAGAACTGCATTGATGAAGACCTTTCATCCGTTGGATTAATCTGTTACATCGTGTCTACTTATTCCATCAATTGTTGCACCAATAACACTTTTGTGAATTGTATCCAAGTCGACTCATTGCTACCGCGTTATGTTTATTGAGATCGACACATGTTCCATTTCATTGCATACTCATTCATCCAACTGAGTTATCTGATATAAGAGTGCATGTCGGACGAGCTCAACACTGCAGAGAAATCCCTCAAAGAAGTTCTCATTGATCTCATGGCCAAGAAAGTAATGTCTCCAGGTATTCAAGCATCATTGACAAGAGGAGTGCAAGACTCTTCGTTGACTGCTCGCGGATCCGAACCATCTCGAGTCGTAGCAGAAAAGAGAACCAAGCACAGAGACGAACTGGAAAATGCGAAGTTACCCCGACCATCTTACCCAACTACATCTCGCCTCTGGCCGGCGTGGTGAGTCGTGACAATGTCCCGAGGGACTTTGATTACACCATGGTTACTGCGTACCTCCCGAAGGGGATACGTACAGTTAGAATGCAGCAAGATAAAATTGTGACGTTGAAGTTCATTGACTTCAACCTAGGAGACCGCAAGAACCATAGTATGCTCACTCCTTACAAGTATCTAACCAGGACAAAGGGGAAGAACTCTAAAATCATCCCTCGGTAGTGGAATATGGACCTCGTGTAATCCACCCTCTTAAATGTAATGAAGATACCACAGTTTGGAAGGCACCAGGAGGTTAACATGTGCGTTAAGCTCCTACTATTGTGTTTCCATGATGGATACCTATGGCTAGACCGATGCATCAGAGTTGATCTGATGTTGATTCATAGGATCACCGGATTGAGCATGCAGGGACCCGACCCATAGGAATCCTATCTAGGGAAGGCCACAAATCACACATTAGCACAAAATATCAATAATACATATGGAGATGTAGAAAAGGGAACACGAGACTACAAGGTAGCTTCCATCCAGAATGGCATAGTGCACCTGGCCTGCCATCTGATCATAGGAAAGCTTGTGAGAAAGAACAGACCTACACAGGTCACAGGATTTGTTGTTGACCTCTCCAGGAAATGTGTAGAAGGACTTCAGATGAAATAGGTGAAGTACTTGGTCAACTAGATGGAATTAGACTGTCGTGAAGCTCAGGATCAGGGCTATGAGTTCCAATTTCGCTGGTTCCTGATCCTCATCGCATTTACCAATTGGGAGATGCTAGAAGGTGCGACCTTCCCAAACATTGAACCATTCAAGCCGCTTGCTTCGAATTTCATCACACTCTGGTACTCAAGAGATATGGGAAAACAATCACAGTTGAATGTGGTCTTTCATATATATTATCTCCAACTGAAGAGGGATATCAAAGCTGAAACTTGCATGATGCCAAACACCCTGCAGTAGTTTCGACCCATCATGAAGTTATACATAGATCATCACTTCATCTATATCACCACGCGAGAAGATGAGCATAAAGAGGAGATTCATTCATACTACAAGCTCACAGAGGAGGACCTCAAGGAGATAACTAAGGAATGGTCAGTAGACCTCCTTATCCTTGTTGACCCTACAGACATGTCTGGCCCTGAACTTGAAATCTCAGAGGCCACTCACAAAGAACACGACACCCCTTGAATCAAAAAAAGGAAGAATACCAAATATGTCCAAGACTTAAGAAACGCATCGGAAGAAACTTCTTCAGTATCACCTGGCCGAGGGGGTGATGACAAAGTAGAATAGACAAATGACAAAGAAGACCAATAGAAGCAAGGCGAAGTAACATCGCCTAGGGATCCTGTTGATGAGGCTAATCCCTTGAAGAAAATGAAGGTTTCTCCCATGAAACCCACTTCTCGAAAGAATCGAGAGCCACCTTAATTAAGATGCAGACTTTGCTCACTGTATATGAATTTGACTTCATCATCACAGTTGTAAATGACACCTCGTAGGAAATTTTGTAGAAACATGAAGCCAAGCAGGAGGAGATGTATGACATAATCGAGGTTGAACTTAAAGGAGTACATCGGGTCCTTCAATCCATCCGTGCAGTTTCCATTGTGCCCCCACCATCATAAGAACCAAAGTTGGGAGATGAGCATGCCCAACTCCGTAGATTAGCTGATGTGACCGAAGCTCACCTTCATCAAGCACAAGATGAGAAAGACTAGTCCACAGCAGCCCTGAAACAAGCCTAGGAAGAAATGGTGGAGCAATGACAAGTTGCACAAAAGGAGAATGATGACATTTAGGCCAAGTTTGAAGAAGAGAGGGCACAATTCAAGCAAGAAAAAGAACAGTTGCTCACAGAACAACTTGGAGTCAAAGAAGCAGTCAAAAGAGCACTTCGCTCTGTGACGGGATTAGAGCCAAAGGCAGAAGACTAAGTAGAGAATCAAGTAGCATAGCTTGTGGAATCTATCTAGCAGCTACAATAAAGAATAAAATACTTAGAGCTATGAACAGTGTCAAACACTCCGTAGGATGTACGAGATCAAAGAGAAGTAACTACTCGAAGCGCAGTTGAAAGAATCAAGGCCCTTGCCATGGAAGTTAAACAACTAAGTGATCGCAGTGCCTAGACTTATGAGAGACTCACTGAGGATCCTGAATTAAAGGCACTAGAGTCACAGCTCTAGGAGGTGAAGCAACAAGTAGAAAGAGTACAGGCACAGTTGAAACCCCTGTCAGTAGTCAAGAGGATGAAGTGATCCCAAGAACAACGCACTATCCAGCAACAGGTCCACACCATTCAGAGAAAATTCATGGAAGTGACTTAGAGGCTCCAACCTATACAGGATGAGGCTTTCCAACTGTTCGCAGAGATTGAAGGCCGAGGAGAAGAACTGGATAAAATTGTCACTGCAGCAGAACAACGCTTAGAGGGACCTCTCAACGAAGCAGTTATCCAAGAGTTTTCTGAGCAGGAGGCCGCGACACAACAACAGGTCGATGCAGCTCAAGACAAACTCAAGGCTTTTGAAGCAAAGCTACCCAGACCAGAGTGACTCGTGACGAGTCACAGGTGTGTGTTGGGGGCTTATTGGCCCTTGAATAAGTTTTGAGGATCTTTGGTCATGTTTGACCTAATTTTGGGACTTTCACAGGATGTCGAAGGTAGAGTGCAAGTCAAAGCGGAGATCGCAAGATCTCAACCCCTTTTTATGGATTTTTGGGTTTTGGGCTTATGTAACGAGTATGGGGATGTTGGCCCATGGGTTGACCCATGTTTAGGATGAATTTTGTAGTGTATAAATAGAAGTCTAGGTGATGTAAGAAATAGTAGGAAAAGAGGTTTGGTAGTGTACTAATTGCAAGTAGTGATTGTAAATGCTTTGTGCATATTGTGTGAGACTTGCAGAGCTAAGTGCAAGTGATTGTAAGAGACTATGAAGAAGCTTTGTCTTGTAACTCAGGGAAGGAGGATCTAGTGAAGGGCGCAGATCTCTTGTCCTCTACGGAGTAAGATATCATGGCTCTATGCATGTAGAATATTGACAGAAATAAATAAAGAAGAAGAGTTGGTGGACATAGCCCTAGGGTGGGGCTGAACCACGTATATCTTGTGTTGTGGTTTCTTTGTTCTTTATAGTTGTTATTTTGTTTATGAGGTCAAATGATTAGTGCACTAATATATTCTTAGAAGAATCTAATATGGTAGCTTAGTGATGAATAATGTGAATGAATGCTATATCTAATCTATGTTGATGTTCTTAGTGCTTGAATATACTAGATCTAGGTGAATACTGTGTTGCTATGTTATTGGGGTTTTAGTTGCGCTGTAAACTAAGGATGAATATTGATGAACTATAACTGCTAAGTGATATTTTAATGTCTTACGGTCACATATCGGTGTCCCATATAAGGTTGCAGATGTCTGAGTCCTGCACAATAACCTTGCAAATTTTCTTGGTTATTATCGCAAGTTTGTTAAGAATTATGGACTCAGACTCTCCTTAAAAATAATTCTTTCACTTGGACTCCAACAGTTGCTCAAAATTTCCAAACCTTGAAGATGGCCATGTGCACCACTCCAGTCTTGGCCCTTCCTGATTTCATAAAGACCTTTGCCCTAGAATGTGATGCTTCCGGGAAAGGAATTGGAGCAGTCCTTATGCAAGAGTATCGGCCTTTGGCCTTTACCATCAAACAACTGTCAGAGAGAAATTTGGGAAAATCAATCTATGAAAAGGAAATGTTGGCTATTATGCATGCAATGGATATTTGGCACCCTTATCTATTGGGGCAACACATCCAAATTAAAACAGATCATCAAAGCCTCAAGTATTTTCTGGAACAACGCCTTTCCTCCCCAAAGAAAACAAAATGGGTGACTAAGCTCTTTGGATATGATTATGATATCATTTACAAGAAATTAAAAGACAATGTGGTTGTTGATGCACTTTCTAGAAAATATGAATATGTAGGGTCCCTTTTTTCTCTCTCCTTCATTGTACTAGATTGGCTCCAAGTTGTTCGCCAGGAATGGCTACACAATCCCAAAAAATTTCATTTGATACAACAATTGCAGGCCAATTCTCCAGTTTCCCCAAGGTACTCTTGGCTCAATGATGAGATTCGATAAAAATGTTGTTTTTATTTAATTAAATCATCAAAACTTAAATCCACGATACTTTTTGAGCTTCATGATACACCCACCTTTCGGAACTTAGGGTTTACCAAAACCTATGACCGGGTCAAACGTTCTTTTTTTCTGGGATGGTATGAAATAGGAAGTTCCCAATTTTTTGGCAGAATGTGATTTTTGTCAATGCAACAAGGGATAAACATTCAAAGATCCTGGAAGACTATAACTGCTTCTAATTCCACCTGCTATTTGGAGGGATATCTCTATGGATTGTATTGTAGGCTTACCTAAATCGGACAATAAATTAGTCATCGTGGTGGCAGTTGATCGTTTTTCCAAGTATGATCATTTATGTGCTCTTCAACACCCATTTACAGCCTCCACTATGGCTCAACTTTTCATGGATCAGGTCTTCAAGATTCATGGAATGCCTCATTCTATTGTTTTTTATCGCGACCCAACTTTCACCAACAATTTTTGGCAAGAACTGTTCAAGCTACAAGGCACCCAATTGCATCTCAGCACAACTTATCATCCCCAGACTAATGGTCAAACTGAAGTTGTCAACAAGTGATTGGAAACATATTTGAGGTGTTTTTCATCGGAAAGGAAAAATCAGTGGGCTCAATGGTTACCACTAGTTGAATGGTGGTACAACACTTCTTACCTTACATCTTAGTACCCTCATGACTCATTTTAAAGCAGTATATGGAAAAAATCCACCTTCAGTTCTCTCATACTTGCCAGGTGTCTTGAAGGTCCAGGTGGTTGACCAAATGCTGACAGTTCGAGAGTTTATTCTATGTACCATCAAAGAGAATTGTGTCATGGCCCATAATCACATGAATCAACAAGAAGATCAAGGTCACTCTGAATGTCAATTTTCAAAAGGAGATCAGGTGTTTCTTTGACTACAAACTTATAAGAAAAATTCCATCAAGGATAGGTGTCCTATCAGTTAGCTTTTCCAATTCATTATAACCTCCATCCTTTTTTTCATGTTTCTTTCTTAAAGAAGGTGATTGGAACTAAGTGTCAAACTCAAACCAACCTTCCTGAGTTTGACGAAGAAGGCTTCATTTGTCTACAACCAAAAGCATCTTTGGACCAGTGTGAGTGTCTTCTGCATCAGTGCACCATCAAGTAAGTGTTATTTTAGTGGAAAGATACAACTCCAGCAAATGCCACTTGGGAAACAACTACCATTTTGCAGCAATTTCCTCATCTCAAGACTTGAGGACAAGGTTGTTTTTAAGGGGGAGGAGATGTCAGGGACTTAACCCCTCACGTAGGTAGAATAATATATTTCCATGTATTAAAGGTCAATATTAATAAGTCCTAGCAATAAGGAAGAATAAGTCAAATGTAAGAAGACCTAATAGAAGCTTCCACTTCTAGAAGGATCTTCCTCTAGATTTTTCTTTTGGATAGACATATTTAGTATAAATAGGAGTAGAGGATATGAGAAATTTTGTCTTGGATATTATTGTAATAGATATATGCTCTGCTGGAGGTTTCCCCCTCGAAGAGGCAAGTGAACATTGCTCTCAGTAATCAAAGTGATCTTTCTGGTGTTATTCTGGTATTATTCTGGTATTATTGTGGTATAGTTATGGTTTTATCATTGTTTATCTGTCATTTCTAGATAATTATTTATTTTTTGCATACTACTTTATATTTGGAATATTACAAAATTTATGGCCATTGCACCAAATATCCTTGTGGTGTTTCAAGTGCAATATGCCCCACATATAAAAAATGCATATTTGTCAATGAATAAACATATTTAGACTTAGTAAATCTTTATGAAAGAAACACACGATGACCTAGATTAATAGAATGGAAAATAACTAAAACATGATGTGGGTGAATAATATGCTTTCTTGTTTATCTTTTAAACCATACATTAAATCAATTTCCCTCCGAGTAATATTGGTATCTTGATTACGATGAGATTATTTAAGCAAAGTAGTCACCCCTTCCCATGATAACCTACCATTACATTGTATATTACATTGATCTATCCATACTTTCATCTAGTCAAGATCATTTGCGATGTATAAATATAGTGCATCCCACTCTCAACCAACTGTATGAAAAAGGAATAAAAGTTAGTAACTAGAGTAAAGATTAAATAATAATAGATCATGATAGCTAAATAAAACTTAAATAAGTACAATATATAAATAAATCAATATTAATGAAAAGTATTATATATCTCTACCATCTAATTACCTTTCACTTTCCTCATTTTTCCTTTCCTGACCAAGACCTCCCCTTCAAATTTGTTAATGGAATTGAGATCCCAAATCCGAGGCACCTTCATGAACTTTGCTGCTAATTTAGGAAGATATTGACTAATATACACCAACGATTGATATATCATATATCCCTCCACCATATATCCCTCGAGACGTGCTCTCTGTCTAACGAAATCCTTCAATGAATTCAAGTGCCTCTCCACCATCCACGTTGACCTTTTGTGTACATGTCTACACATTTCAATATCCTCAACTTGGTGTATGAGGCAGTGTTCTTATGCATTGAAAAATGCCAGAGGTAGATAATTTTTCATTTCGCACATTAGCCGAGGAATTTCTCTCCTCTAATATTTTATATCTTCTTTATGGATTTATTTAGATTAAAACAACCTACACATGATATAACAAATCAGATCATAGGTTTCAACAACAACGTATATACATTGAAAGTAAAACAGATGTCTAAAAGTTGAGCAACAATGATTTTGCATATAAATCATTAATATTTACCTCATTTATTTTCCAAGAACATATATAACTTGTTTTACATTGTTGTCAAATTTGTCACGGAGAGATGGAGGTAGAATATACTGTAACAACAAAGGGACCATTAATTTTGAGGAAAAGAAAACCATATTATAATACTAAAAAAATGTATATTTACCAATATGTAAATCTACGTCCAAAATAATTACCTTAATGAAGGTATGTCAGTCATGAGTTTTCACCCCACCAAATTCAGCTTTCTTTGTTAAGATATTCTTTATGTTTGAAGCAAATCTGGTGAGAAATTTAATTTTCCAAATGACCTATTTTACAACATTTCTTTCATGCTCTGTAAATAACCATGGAAGGCTATTTCGGCGTACTCCATTTCTATTTGAATAAATCACATTTTGCAGTGCATGATTGGCTTCCTGAATGTGAGTACAAATTTTGACATTTTTTTCTTTGTCACTCCTTCCATCTACAATTCTCTACAATGTTTATGTTACATTCTTCACGATATGCATTCTATCAAACAAATGAGTTATTTTTTCTCGTAGTAGGGAAACCTATTGAATTGTATAGGGTAACTTTTCATTCCTCGTGGAAGACTGTTAAATCTTTAAGGACATTTATGAAAATTAATTAATGAAATTACAAAAATAATTGTAAGATACAATAAACATAATTCAATACAAATTAAAATTGTAAAACATTAATATAGATGCAGACACATAGACTAAATGATTACCTTGACGATTTCTATTATATTCGAACTTCCATAAGTGAGGTGTCATTCTTCTTGGTTTTTTTCCAATCTCTACTTTCAAATTGAAAAGATGTTTTTTTGTAGTTCGATACCTATGGTTCTTAGGGAGAAAGTGTCTATACTCATCAAATACTTCCTTCCTAGACTTCTTGAATGACATGATTTCATCCTATGACCACAAACCGGACATGCAAATTTACCCTTTGTTTGAAGACCTGCAAGATTATATGGATTAATGTTAGCATTATTTATATAACGAGGAATTGATATCTAAGAAGCATGCATCATATTTTCACAAAATTATATACTATTAAAGTGCATTATTATGTTACATAACAAAAAAATGTGTTAGCCCTGGGGCATCATGAATTGTCCATGTAAGTATTCCATGGAATTCACATTGTTTTTCCCCTATTGGTCTAGAGATTTTGTACATAGTGATGTCAACCCATAACTTTAGTATATCGTTGACAAGAGTCTCAATATATACATTCATATATTTCACTTGGTACTTACCTAATTAGGTTAAAGTACACATAATTACTACCTTGTATATATATAAGTAATTAGGCAACAAATAAGAAAAATGAAATACAACGTTCAAACCAATTTTGTAAACAAATACCTGGAACAATAATTGCCAACATTGTGTGCTCCCTCTTTATTGACATCCAAGGAGGAAGGTTATTTTTTATAAAAAAAAATAGGCCACACTAATTAAATAGACATGAACTCACCAATTAGATTGAAACTGTTAGTTGCGAATGAATGCCTAACATTACGAGGTTCTTCTTTAAAAATGGTCCATATTTATTTGATGTTCCTAAATATAGAACCATCTACATGAATTCTAAGAACATCATGTTCACTTCTGTGTCGTACATGGTAATCCATAAACTATGCAATTCTTTGGCACCTGAACAATCGTTGCAAACATGGAATTATTGGAATATGACGAAGAACCTTTTGAGGTACCTTTTTTGTTACTTGATGGGTTCAATATCTATTGATTTGACATTGTGGAAATTTCATTCCCAATTCATATTCTCCATAATATATAATATGATCATTCAAACATGCATCAATAGTTTGATACTCCATTCCAATATATTTCATAATGGCACACATATCTTGGTAGTGCGAGGTAAATTATTTGACAATGGTAAGAAAAATTCACTTAACAATATACAACATAAAAATAAATAGTTAATGTAAATAATAGTAATTTGCATCCTTAATTTACACATTAATTGACACTAAAAATAGAGAAAAATAAAGTTGACCTTTATGTATAATATGTGACAAATTATACTACATACGTTAGGATATGTGTCAGACAAGTGTTTGACAAACTATTCAATACCTTCAATTTCACCAACAACATTATAGTAGAGAGAATATTTGTTCTTGAGCCTTCATAAAGGGGTTGTTATTCCTTCTCAAGTAGATGTACATCATGAATATCATCATAGTTTTCCTCATCGATAGGAGAAAATATGTCCTAGATCAATCTGTCTGTCCCATCATCCAGATCAACAATATTATTGGT
>SNQJ01S0099147.1:46590-58421 GCA_010110895.2 Picea sitchensis | reverse complement strand
TTTGAAGTAGGGTTTCTTCCTTCCTCCTTTTGTATGAGTAGCTAGGGCTTGATCATCATCCCTTTCTAGTAGTACTTCATGGTTAGCTACCCTTGTCTCTTCTTGGATGCATTCTTCCCATAGGCTATCAAACTGCAACTTCATGGCTCTGGCACATATTGTTTGAATGAATGCATCCCAAGGTCTTGTAAGACCATTTAGGGTCGTCATTACGAATTCATCTTCATATATGGTGTCTCCAATTGCTTTTAACTATTCTTTAATCTCTGAGATTCTGGAGAAATATTCTTGAATCATTTCTCCTTTCTGCATCTTTGTATTCTTCAATTGAGATCTTAGGTTCATCTTTCAGTTGATGTTCTTTCCTTCGTATAATATGCTTAGAGAATCAAACATCTCTTTTAGAGTGTTCTTGGATTATACATAAGGGATCAGGTGGTCTTTGATTGAATCTGCAATGATTCTTTGAGCCCTGATTGAGTCCTTTTGATGCTTTGATTTCTCTACGGCATCTTCGGGTTCCGACACTTCTTCTTTGATGAACCTTGCTAGGTCATTCTCTGCAAGGATTAGACTGATCATGTACTTCCAGACATGAAATTTGTCTATGCCTTCTAGTTTCTCAACAATCTTTGTGCTTGTAGACATCTTGTACATGGGGCTATGAAAAATGACCAAAAACGAAAAATGCTCAAAATCAATTTTTGACCTTACCAGGAGGTGCGCTTGGCTGAGGCGACTAGTCTGGTGTACTTGGATTTGAGAAAATCCAACTTTTACCTTTCCAAAATTGATCTGCGGATTTCTGGACTAGTGCTTCTGGTTTTCTGGTACCTCTAGTACTCTGGTACTTCTGGTGCTCTAGTTTTCTGGTACTTTTTGAAACTAGGGTTTCACTTTCCGGGAGATCTAGCAACTGAAAAGGTGCATTGAAGGTGCCAAAATGATCCTTGGGGGAGGGTCCAACGTTCTAGGTGGTTTTGGAGATGAAAAGATTCACTTTTGAAAAAACCTAATTTGTAGGTACGACAACAGTGACATTTTTCTCTTGCGAAATATGCTTCCTTCAGGTTGGCTCTGATACCATGTTAATGTTTATACCATTATTATAGTTCTTTGCATTTCAATAGATAACAACAACATAAGAACAAGATCACTGAGAAATACACATTCACAAGAGACACAACATTTATCTTAGGAAACCCTCTAGGGGAAGAAAACCCAGTAAAACTTCCTTACTATAGATTGCCAATACAATGTCAAGAGATAACTCAAACCAATACAGAAAGTCCTCTCCAAAAGATGCACCACTCTTCTCTCTCTCTCCAACTGGTAAATCAAAACTTGCCTCTCAGAATGAGCAAGTGAGTTGTGTGTGTCAAAGTGAGGCGTTGGCCTCCCTATATATACAAGTCTAGCACATGTGAAGTGTCTTCAGTGGTAGGGCCGACCTCTCACTCTGGGTGGGTAAACCCACCTTTATTATATTCTTGGGTCTCAATAATAACTGATGGGTCTGACTTCTTATTTTTCCTGTTACAATTGTCTGTTGACCAATCCGAAAAAGGGGATTGGGTCCTAATACAATAACCGATATGATCAATCCACAATGGAGATTGATCCCATGAATAATATATCAATAATAATAAGAATACTCTTTGTTGTTACACTATTTCAACAGGCTCCATGATGAACTTCGATACAAAGGTCATTTTTATTTGATGCAGGAGCATCGTAAGTAGCCAGCCAAGCAACCATAAAGGCGGAAGACAGCTGGAAAAGTGCAACACACATTTTGCACATTTTGGAATGTTTTTGAAAAATTAATGAGCATATATTAATGTAGTAGTTAAAGGAAGTGTACTTGCATGTTGTAAACAAATCTTGAGAGATTTGCTCTCATCTGTCGGATGTAATAGACATGAAGTCTGTTTAATGAAAGTAGGTATATTTGAATTCATATATTAGACAGTTTAGAGCATAGGAGGGAAAACGGATATAGACACCCTCACCCTTGTATTATTGTATCATTAGAGGAAGAACATTGTTAGGAGCATTCAAATTTTCATAAGCTGTAGAGTTGTAGCAGAGAGATGTAGAGAAGAACCCATGTACAGGAGAACTTGAGTTAATATATAAAGATTTGACTCTATATTCATGGTGTTATGATGTTTACTGTTTACATTTACTGAATGGTATGTTTACAGTTGTTTTATTCTCTCTGTTTATGCATTTGTTTCAATGTTGGGTTAAATGTGTGATTTCATATTAAGTGTATGAAGTCTGATAGAGGGGAAGAATGAGTTTCAATTGTTTCTCATCCTGAGAGTTCCTGGAAGGAGTGCAGTGAAACGTCTGCAAGGTGTGCGTTGACAAGAGTCTAAATTTTATCTCAGAAAGCTTAGGAGAGATACCGTTGTTCTCATACCAGTAGAAGTGAAGGTGAAGCACAGAGCTGTGAAAGGTGTGTGCAGGCTAGTTGAAGCCTTAGAAGTTATCAACTAAGGTGAAGGTGGAAGGGTTGTTGTTGCAAAGAGTGCACAGAGTCAAGGACTCAAATAACTAGAGGTTAGTTGAAATATTGTCGCAAGGAGTGCGAGAAAGATCTCTCTTGGAGACTTAAGTTCACAAGTGAAATCTCAGGAGGGTTAGTACCTTTGGAGAGTTCAAAGGAAGACGGGGAGTGAAATCATCGCACAGAAGTTAAGTTCAGTGGAAGGATGCCAAGTCAGTTTTTCCAGAGATTCTTGAGGACTCGCAAAGTCACGAGGACCACAGGATCCATTGGAGCTGCAAGGTGGGTAGGGGTTGGGAAAACCCATCACTTTGGTTCCAAGAATCAATGTGGATCGTTTATTGTGGTCAGTCGAGCAATTAGACCATTTCATAATTTCGGGTCCTGTAACTTGGGAGTGCAGGTCAAAACCCTTGGTCACTCAAACTCCCAGTTCGCGAAAAGGATAATCAAGTGTGAAATTTTGATATTTCGAGGTTCGGCATACCGAGAATCTTGATGACAAGGAGCTGGGATGCTTAGTATTGAAAATCCCAAAGTCGTGAAACGCAGCGTGCCTTGAGGTGAATTTCAAAATTTTGACATTTCGGCACTTCGAGTGTCGAGAAGTAGAGGAGGCAACGATCTTTGGAATCGAGAGTTTCAAACTCCCGGTTCACGAAAAGATGAAAGATCCAGAGTCATTGGATCATGGAGGATCTTAGTCGTAGATCACGTTGGAGGCGAGGTTTCAGGAATTTGAATATCGGAGTTTCGAGAGGTCAGGAACCTTTTTGTTGTGGATCTCGCAAGTCGCAAAATCCCAAAGAGTGAAAGGAAAAATTCCCGAAAACATTGAAGGACAATAGCCCTGGGCCTAATCGGGTTTCGGGGTTCTGGGAGTCAAGAGACAGAGTTGCATATCAACACAACTCTAGAAATTCCAAATAATGAAAAGCTGAAAGCAGGGTCCCAAGCACCAATCAGAGGATACATGTGACAGAAATCGAAAGAGGTGTTCAAGTTTCGGCGAAAGTCCCGAAAGACCATCGATCTCTCGAAAAAGGGGAAATTTTGGAAACCGAGAATCATAAGGGAAGAGGAACGAGTTTTGGTCGATCACTCAAGTCTCGAAAAGAAGAAATAAGTGGAAACAAGAGGTTTGTGTTCAACACATTGAAGGAATCAACCCTCATTGATGTTTTGGGTTTCGAAGGTTGAAGAAACAAGGGGCTCGACAACAGTATTCATGAAATCATGAAACCTGAAATCCTGAAGGGGAAAAAGCGTTGATCACATTTGTTGGTTGGTTGTGGAGTTAACGTCGATGTTTGATCACATAGGAATAATTCTTAAGGACCTATGGGGAAACCAAAGAGTCAATCTGACTCAGTGGAATATTTGGAAAGATCCTAAGATCGGGAGGTCACGTAGAACCTGCTGAGGCAGGGGGTGCTGCGTCAATTGTGGTATCAAAGCTCAGAACAAGTTCTTTTCTTTCTGTAGCAGAGAGAAAAGATGAACACTTTACAGCCATGCCATCGAGAAGAAGAGATAGGCCAATGCCTGATCCAACAGTGGAAAGACAAATGCGTGAGTTACATGCCAGGCTTGATGCCATCGAGACAACACATAATCGAACAGTTGACTCTCGGGATATCAGTGAATATGAAAGTGAAAATGAAGCTGGACATGAAGGAGAATAAGTTGCAGTCGAAGATGTTGTGAATTAACGCCTATTCAGGGCTATTGCAAGGATAGGTGCCAGAGCAAAAATGGACATTCCAGTGTATGAGGGAAACTTGGATGTTGAAGAGCCTCTAGACTGGATTAGAGCTCTGGATAAATACTTTGACTATGAGGATGTCAAGGAAGATAAGAAAGTCAAACATGTTGTTACTAGACTTAAAGGGCATGGAGCACTATGGTGGGATGAACTGCAGGCTGACAGATGCTGCAAAGGCAAGCAGAAAATCAAAAGTTGGGATAGAATGGTTGCAAAGATGAAAGCCAAATTTATACCCAAGGATTATCAAATCACTTTTTTTTGGAGGATGCAAAATTTGAGACAGAAGCTGATGTCAGTGAAACAATACACTGAAGAATTCTACAGGATAAACATCAGAGAAGGTCATCGGGAAAGCGATGATGAAAAATTTGCTAGGTACATGAATGGTTTGTGATATGACATTCAATATGAGATGAGCATACTGACCATTTGGACTATACAAGATGCTTATCATATGTCTCTGAAATCTGAAGAGAAGTTGAGCCGGAAGCAAGGTCAAAGAGGCCGAGGCAGAAGTCAAGCCAGAGGAAAAAAAATTTCCCAAGACAGAACTCAGAGACCTAAAGAAGAGGGAAGGAAACCTCAAACTCAACATGAGAGAGGAGGAAGTTCACAGAGAGGGCAGTATGTTGATAGAAATACTTTTCCTCGAGCTAGAGGAAGAGGAAGAGGCAGAGGAGGTGAAGTGAAATGCTTTGTCTGTGGAAAATTGGACATAAATCCTATGAGTGTCCAGATAAGAAGAAAGATGGTGGTGAAACTCACATTACCGAAGCTCAAGGATGGAATGTTGAGGCAGAAGACGTTGAGGGAGGAAGATATTTGATGATGAGGAAAGTTCTCTTGAAGCCAGAAAAGGAGGCAGAGAACCCAGCCCAAAGAAACAGTCTATTTAGGACTGCAGGAAAAACTAAACACAAGGTATGCAAGGTCATAGTGGACAGTGGTAGCACAGACAATCTCATATCTACAGAGATGGTAGAAAAGATGAAGCTAGAGACTATTGCACATCCAAGCCCATACAGAGTTTTGTGGCTACAAAAAGGACATCAGGTAAATGTCACTAAACAATGTTTAGTTGAATTTAAAATAGGAGGATATAAAGATGAAATATTATGTGATGTCATTCCCATGGATGTTTGTCATCTATTGTTGGGTAGACCATGGAAATATGACAGAAATTTGGTTCATGATGGGAGAAAGAACACGTACACCCTGGAGAAGAATTGTAGGACTCACATGTTGCTTTCGATTAAAAAACAAGAAGTGAAAACAGAGACGAGCAACATTGTACTTCTCATGAGTGGGAAGGAACTTCTTAAGGAGGTTAAGAAGAAGGAAGACACACAATTTATTGTGGTCAGGAAGCCTAAAATTGTTTTGACCAGTACAAGGATAGATGATTTACCAGAAGAAATCCAGGAGTTGTTGGGAGANCAAAAAGGACATCAGGTAAATGTCACTAAACAATGTTTAGTTGAATTTAAAATAGGAGGATATAAAGATGAAATATTATGTGATGTCATTCCCATGGATGTTTGTCATCTATTGTTGGGTAGACCATGGAAATATGACAGAAATTTGGTTCATGATGGGAGAAAGAACACGTACACCCTGGAGAAGAATTGTAGGACTCACATGTTGCTTTCGATTAAAAAACAAGAAGTGAAAACAGAGACGAGCAACATTGTACTTCTCATGAGTGGGAAGGAACTTCTTAAGGAGGTTAAGAAGAAGGAAGACACACAATTTATTGTGGTCAGGAAGCCTAAAATTGTTTTGACCAGTACAAGGATAGATGATTTACCAGAAGAAATCCAGGAGTTGTTGGGAGAGTTTGTTTATATAGTAGTGGATGAACTACCTTGTTCGTTGCCACCTATCAGAAGTATAAGCCATCATATCGACCTTATACCTAGAGCCAGTTTACCAAACAAATCCATGTACAGATTGATGCTGCAGGAAAATGAAGAGGTTAAGAGACAAGTCTAGGACTTAATGGATAAGGGATTGATTAGAGAAATCTTGATTCCATGCGTTGTTCCAAGAGTGCTCAGCCCAAAGAAAGATGGAGGCTGGAGAATGTGTATAGACTCAAGGGTGATCAATAATATTACTATCAGATAGAGATTTCCATTGCCAAGGATGGACGACTTGATGGATTGCTTGAGTGGAGAAAGATTTTTTTCAAAGATTGATTTGAAAAGTGGGTATCATCAAATTCGAATGAGAGAAGGTGATGAATGGAAGACAACATTCAAGACAAATGAGGGGCTGTATGAATGGATTGTCATGCCATTTGACTTAACGAATGCACCCAGTACTTTCATGAGATTGATGAACGAAGTCCTGAAGGATTTCATAGGGAAATTTGTCATTATATATCTTGATGATATATTAATTTTCAGCAGGATAGAAGTAGAGCACTTAAGGAATTTAGTTGCAATAATGAGGAGATTACAGCAGGAAAAATTGCTGATTAATATGAAGAAATCGTCATTTATGAGGACAAAACTCATTTATTTGGGTTTTGTTATCTCTGCAAATGAGTTGAAGATGGATCCAGAAAAGGTAAAGGCGATTAAGAATTGGCCATCACCAAAAAGTGTGTTTGAAGTTTGAAGCTTCCATGGTTTGGCAAGTTTCTATAGAAAATTCATCTGAAACTTCAGTGGAATTAGCGCACCAATGATGGATACAGTGAAGAAAAGACATAAATCTTTTCACTGGACAGAAGAAGCAGAGAAGAGTTTCAACCTGTTGAAGAAGAAGATCATTGAGCAACCAGTTTTGGTTTTGCCGTATTTTAGCAAGACATTCCAGATCAGACGTGACGCGAGTGGACTTGCAATTGGAGCGGTCCTGAGCCAAGATGATAGGCCGATCGCATACTTCAGTGAAAAACTGAATGAAGTGAAGATTAAGTACTCCACATATGACAGAATTCTATGTAGTCATACAAGCGCTGAAGAAGTGGAGACAATATTTGGTTCCCAAGGAGTTTATTTTGTACAACAATAATCACACTTTGCAATTCGTGACTCAATAGGAGAAGTTGAACCAAAAAAATGCTAAATGGGTTGAATTCATGCATAATTTTACTTTTGTAATTAAGCATATTTCTGGAGCTACTAACAAAGTTGTTGATGCTTTGAGCAGGAAATGTTTGCTTATGCAGGAATTCAAAGTCAAGACTTTAGGTTTTGATAACCTCAAAGAAATGTACAGGGATGACCCAGATTTTAAGGAGGCATATGAGGCATCTGAGAATCCAGTTCTCAAGGATAAAAGCCAATGGATTGAATACATGATCCAGGAAGGGTTGTTATTCCAGGGAAATCAACTATGTATTCCATAATGCTTCATGAGGGAGAATTTGCTAAAAGAAAAACACAGTGGAGGATTGGTCGGACACTTCGGTCATAAGAAGACATTCTCAAAGTTGAATGGCTCATATTTTTGGCTAGGGATGAGGACAGATGTTAAGAAATTCATGGACAGATGCAGAATTTTCCATCACATGAAAGGAAAAAGACAGAACACAGGGTTATATCAACCATTACCCATACTAGAAAGGTTGTGGGATGCAGTGAGCATGGATTTATATTGGGACTGCCAAGAACACAAAGAGGATGTGATTTGATCTTTGTGGTAGTTGAAAGATTTTCAAAGATGGCACATTTCATACCATGCCAAAAAACCAGCGACGCAACTCATATTGCGAACCTGTTTTTCAAGGAAATCATCAGACTTCATGGCTTGCCAAGGAGTATCGTTTCTGATTGGGATACCAAGTTCGTAGGAAATTTTTGGAGGACCTTATGGAAGAAGTTTGGGACACGTTTGCCTTTTAGCTCATCATATCATCCTCAGACGGATGGATAGACAGAGGTCGTGAACAGGAGCTTGGGAGATTTGTTAAGAAGCTTAGTGACTGAACACCACAGCCAATGGGATCACATTCTGCCACAGGTGGAATTCGCTTATAATGATTCTCTTAATAGAAGCACAGGGAAAAGTCCATTCCAGATTGTATATGGAATGCAGCCAAGGGGAGTTTCTGAATTGAATGATTTGGAACAAAATGAATTCAGGAGTGCTAGTGCAGAGGACTTTGTAGAAGGAATGAAGGAGCTTCACAATCGAATTAAGGAGTGATTGTAGAGTTCAAGTCAAGAATACAAGTGGAGAGAAGATCAACACAGGAGAGAAATTCAATTTGAAGTTGGTGATTTGATCCTTGTGCATCTGAGGAAGGAAAGGTTCCCAAAGGGAACGTATAATAAACTGAAGATGAAAAAGATTGGACTGTGCAAGGTCATAAGGAAATTTGGGGCAAACTCAAATGAGATTGAATTACCCGATGGGATCGGAATCTAACCAATATTCAATGTTGTGGATTTGTAGCCTTACATATTTAAATAAGCAGGAGCAGAAGATGAGCAGAAAGAAGTTCAATGGACAAAACAAATGCCTGTAGCTAAAAAGCCACTGATGGAAAGCATAATTGACAAAAGGATTAGCAAAAAGACCAGGAGAAAAGAGTATTTTGAATACTTGGTCAAATGGAAGGGATGTCCATTTGAAGATGCCAGTTCATAAAAAATTTCAAAGCGAGGGATTATGATGCAAGAGCATCCTAAGTAGCCAGCCAAGCAACCATAAAGGCGGAAGACAGCTGGAAAAGAGCATCACACATTTTGCACATTTTGGAATGTTTTTGAAAAATTAATGAGCAGATATTAATGTAGTAGTTAAAGGAAGTGTACTTGCATGTTGTAAACAGATCTTGAACGATTTTCTTTCATCTGCCAGATGTAATAGGCATTAAGTCTGTTTAATGAAAGTAGGTAGATTTGAATTCATATATTAGACAGTTTAGAGCGTAGTAGGGAAAACGGATATAGACACCCTCACCCTTGTATTATTGTATCATTAGAGGAAGAACATTGTTAGGAGAATTCAAATTTTCATAAGCTGTAGAGCTGTAGCAGAGAGCTGTAGAGAAGAAACCATGTACAGGAGCACTTGAGTTAATATATAAATCTTTGACTAAATATTCATGGTGTTATCATGTTTACAGTTTACATTTACTGAATGGTATGTTTACAGTTGTTTTATTCTCTCTGTTTATGCATTTGTTTCAATGTTGGGTTAAATGTGTGATTTCATGTTAAGTGTATGAAGTCTAATAGAGGGGAATAATGAGTTTCAATTGTTTCTCATCCTGAGAGTTCCTGCAAGGAGTGCAGTGAAACGTCCGCAAGGTGTGCATTGACAAGAGTCTGAATTTTATCTTAGAAAGCTCAGAAGAGATACTGTTGTTCTCATACAAGCAAAAGTGCAGGTGAAGCACAGAGCCGTGCAAGGTGTGCGTAGGCTATTTGAAGCCTTAGAAGTTATCAACTAAGGTGAAGGTGGAAGGACTGTTGTTGCAAAGAGTGCAAAGAGTCGCAGACTCAAATAACCAAAGGTTATTTGAAAGATTGCCGCAAGGAGCGTGAGCATGATCTCTCTTAGAGACTTAATTTCACAAGTGAAAGCTCATGAGGGTTAGTACCTTTAGAGAGTTCAAAGGAATACGGGGAGCGAAAACATCACATAGAAGTTAAGTTCAGTGGAAGGACGCCAAGTCAGTTTGGCCAGAGATTCTTGAGAAGTGAATTAGATGGTCAGAATTCTCCATGGAGGACTCGCAAAGTCGCGAGGACCGCAGGATCCAATGGAGCTGCAAGGTGGATAGGGGTTGGACGAACCCATCACTTTGGTTCCAAGAATCAATGTGGATCATTTATTGTGGTCAGTCGAGTTGTTAGACCATTTCAGAATTTCGAGTCCCATAAGTTGGGAGTGCAGGTCAAAACCCTTGGTCACTCAAACTCTCGGTTCGCGAAAAGGATAATCAAGTGTGAAATTTTGGTATTTCGGGGTTCGGAATACCAGGAATCTTGATGACAAGGAGTTGGGGTGCTTAGTATTGAAAATCCTGAAGTCGCGAAACATGGCGTGCCTTGAGGTGAATTTTAGGATTTCGGCATTTCAGAACTTCAGGTGTCAGGAAGTAGAGGAGGAAACGATCTTTGGAATCAAGAGTTTCAAACTCCCGGTTCATGAAAAGATGAAATATCCAGAGTCATTGGATCGTGGAGGATCTCAAATGTGGATCACGTTGGAGGCAAGGTTTCAAGAATTCGAATATTGAAGTTTTGAGAGGCGGGGAACCTTTCTGATGTGGATCTCACAAGTCACGAAATCTCGAAGAATGAAAGGAAAAATTTCCAAAAACATTGAAGGACAATAGCCGTGGGCCCAATCGAGTTTTGGGGTTCTGGGAGTCAAGAGACAGAGTTGCATATCAATGCAACTCCCAAAATCATGAAGAACGAAAAGCTGAAAGCAGGGTCCCAAGCACCAGTTGTAGGATACGTGTGACAGAAACCGAAAGAGGTGGTCGAGTTTCGACGAAAGTCCCGAAATACCATCGATCTCTCCAAAAAGGGGAAATTTCAGAAACTGGGAATCATAATGGAAAAGGAACGAGTGTTGGTCGATCACTCAAGTCCCAAAAATCCAAAATAAGTGGCAACAAGAGGTGTGTGTTTGATGCATTGAAGGAGTCAAACCTCGTTGACGTTTTAGGTTTCAGAGGTTGAAGAAACAAGGGGCTCAACAACAGGATTCGCGAAATTGCGAAACCTGAAATCCCAAAGGGGAAAAATCCCTTATCACATTTGTTGGTCGGTTGTGGAGTTAACGCCAATGTTTGATCATGTAGGCATAACTCAGAAGGACCTGTGGAATACACTTGTTTGTGTGTGTGAAGTATTCCCTGTGGGGAAACCAAAGAGTCAATCTGAATCAAGGGAAGATTTGGAAAGATCCTAAGACCGAGAGGTCGCGTAGAACCTGGTAAGGCAGGGGGTGTTGCATCAGTATTTAAATAAACAATCCAATCTTAAATCCATGGTACTTTCTGAGCTTCATGCTACACCCACAATAGGGCACTTCGGGTTCACCAAAACCTATGACAAGGTCAAACGTTCCTTTTTATGGGATGGTATGAAATAGGACATTCATAATTTTGTAGCTGAATGTGATGTGTGTCAATGCAACAAGGGAGAAACAGTCAAATCTCTGGGCACACTACAACCGCTCTCGATTCCACCTATTATTTGGAAGGATATCTCTATGGATTTTATTACCGGCTTACCCAAATTGGGAAATAAATCTGTCATCATGGTGGTTGTTGATCTCCTTTCCAAGTATGCTCATTTAAACACTCTTCAACACCCATTTACAACATCCACGGTGGCTCAAATTTTCATGGATCAGGTCTTCAATCTTCATGGCATGCCACACTCTATTGTTTCTGATTGCAACCCAACTTTAACAAGCAATTTTTGGCAAGAACTATTCAAGATACAAGGCACCGAATTGCATCTAAGAAAAACTTATCATCCCCAAACTGATGGCCAAATGGAAGTTGTCAACAAGTGTTTGGAAACATATTTGAGGTGTTTTGCCTCGGAAAAGAAAAATCAGTGGGCT